>JUJX01000304.1:0-16966 GCA_000800745.1 Diaporthe longicolla
GAAAATTAAGTAAAATTTAAGGATTTAAAAGGTATTTTTATTAGAATTTTTAACTAAGGATTTATATAGAAAGAATTTAAAGATTAATAGGGAATAGGTAGGTTTTTTAAGGAAATTTATTAGTTTTTTATTAAAGGAAAGGAATTTAAGGGTTTTTTAAGGAAATTTATATAAATTATAGGGTATAGTATTAAAATTAAAGGTTAGAGTAGTTAAGGCTTATATAGTTAGAATCTACTTAATAAGATAGTTTAAATAGTATAGGTTATATATAGGTAGGTTATATATTAGTTAAGTAATTAAGGAGTATTTAGGGTTAGTAATAGTATAGGTAGATAGGTATAGCTAAGAGTAGTTATTAACTTTATTCCTAAAAGGGTAAGGTAGATATATTCTAAATAGGAAGGTAGTTAAGAGGACCTAGTCTAATTAGATATAGTATTAATAGGACCTAGTTTAATTAGGTGTAGCCTTTATTTACTTGTTCTAAAGGGGAAAGTAGCTCTAATTAGCTATAGTTAAAGGTTATACTAAAGGGAGGTTATATATAGTTATATAATTAGTTAGCTAAGGAATACTATACTCTAATTAGTTAAGAATCTAGAACTTATAACCTAAAAGAAATAAGGGATAGATTATCTTAACTATTAACCTATAGAAGGAGGGAAGGAGAGGTCTTATTTATTTCTGTATTTATTAGCCTCTAAATCCACACTAGATATCTATAGAAATCGAGAGAATTAACAATGATTATGTGAAAGGCCCATCAAGGTGTTAGCCTACTGACAGAGGAAGAACCGTCAGAAATAGCGTATTTTTACAGTGAGCAAAGTGACCTAGCTACTCGTCTAGGTATCAGCCTAGGAGTTGGACAGTTGCCATGAGAAAAATTAGCGTCAGGCCGCGTCCCAGCTCATTAGGACTGCCTCCTATAGGATACCCTACCATACTCCCATAGGATACTCTCACAACCTCCTACAGGATGATATGCTACTGGACAACCTTCTACACTAGGGTATGTAATAACCTCGAATAAAACTCCGCCTTGTAGGATATACTCTTGAGGGACAACGTCCTAGACTCATAGAGGACAAGCTCCTCGCTTCCTATGGGACATCCCTCTTACCGCATACCCTCTTATAGGTACTGTTCTATAAAGGCAGCTCCTACAGTCGTTGAATACTTAGGTGTGTATGGACTAAATGCTGTGTATATGCCTTGGGAGAGTGTCAAACTGAAGAACAATCTTAGGAAGATATCTGTCTCTCGTAGCTCACCACACTGACCGGGCGAATATTTCCCTAGAGCGAGAAAACGGGCAAAAATATAACTCAGACCTAGAGATGATGGCGAATCGGGCGCAGGCGGTGATGGACAGTCTCAAGGAACCAACGCCGGGCAATCTCGCACGTCGAGATTGTGCGAGGGCTGGCGCCACAGGCAGTGTTGGCGCCAGGTACGTGCTATCCTCGTCACTCACAGGTAGGATTGCGCACACGTGTGTATTTCCGCGTGCTGATGTGTTTTTCTTTTGCGTGGCAACTGACAGTGGCTTTGGGGGCTTGAGTCTAGGGCGGCCATTGTTGGCGTGTACTATTACCCTAGGTTACCCAAGGGTAGCCCGGTTAGAGATACTGTTTTCGGAATCCCAAATGGACGGCTAAATTATGTCTTAATACATAGCAATAGTCGCAATCCCTATGATGAATCTTTCAATCCTCGATAGTCCGTAAAGAAAAAAAATAGAGACGACGTATGTGAGTGTTGGGGGAGATTAGCAGCCGCAGCAGCCGTGCCAATGAAGCAACGCCGCGAGGTGTTCTCGGTACACAGCCAGTCGTACAGTCGCAGCCCGGGCCACAATTTGCGCCTACTAGTCCCCGTGCGGGCGCGCCTGATCGATCAGCCCAAGGGCGGGCACTGTGTAGCAGCAGCTGGAGCATGGATGCACCCTTTCCACACGCCCTCCCTCATCCGTCCCTGCCGGCCAGCCGGCGTGCCGTTGTAGCTAGCAAGCAAGCCATCCAGCCATCCAGCCAGTTCCCCAGGATTCTTTTTAGCTTGCATGGCAGGAATGTTTCAAGAGCTGCCATGTGAGCATCCGGAATCTGCGGAGGAAGGCGTTGAAGGTTTTATTATTGTCGGGCTTGATCCCAGCTTTGGTCGTGCCTCTTGAGACATGGACCGTGGTGGAATGTCATCATCACCAGCCACAGTTGTGTCAAGCCACCTCCCTGGACTGTGGTGGGAACCCACACCTTTGGGGTTGGGTGTTGATCCCGGGGATATCTGCCACCGGTCACAGACAGAGCTGAACACGACAGGGTGTGCGGAGAAAAGGAGGGAAAAGGGTCCCCGGAACAAGGAGCCCCAGGCACGGAAGGGAAAACTCTGTGATCATAGCTTGCTGCTATTCCTGAAAAACCTAGCACGTCGAGGCTGGCCTGCCTGGATGGCCATTGACCACCTCAGGGCAACGGTAAGGCTGCCCGACAATGACCTGGGGCCTATTGTCGATCCCGCACCGTATCGAGAAGCGAGGATCTTGGCCTGGTTGGGGGGCGATTGACGGGTAATTGGGGGCCCCGTTTCCAGGCATACCATGCCAGTCATGCAGCTATCCACTCAATTATTCGTTGGTTGCTTCTGGACAGATGCAGGTCTGCTGTGGCTTATGTCTGGATGTGGCCTAGCATATACTTAGTGTGTATTGTGTGTGTATACGTGCAATTACATGCAGCTCTTCGGTGATTAAGCCACTGCACGATAGTGAGATTAGGTAAGAATACTGACGTAGATCTGGGCTGATTTCTGCCACATACCAAGGCAGCAGCTGCAGGCCCATTTGACCTGGTATGAGTATATGTGTAATGTGTAACACTGAATCTGGGGGCGGTGGCTAATGAGGATAGAAGCCCTCAGAAATGGGCCTTGGGGAGTGAGTGACCTTGGGAGCAGGATCGATCATCATTATGAGGTGGTGGGGCCCCTGAATGATCTGCCATGTCTCCTGGACTCGTTGCTGCAGTAGTATCTCCTGTCATGTCACCGAATCTCGTCCCAAAAAAGGTCTCCCTGCATTGCGTCCAGCAAAGCCATCCAGACTTCTGAGACACTCGAGCGAACTCAATTGCACGAGGCACAGCAGTGACTTGGGTACTTGACCAGTGACCCAAAGGGCACAGAAGGGCAGCCACAGGGAACAAGTCTGGGTCGTCTCCTGATCCCTGCCCTGCTTCCCGCTAATAATAATAACCGTACCACTCTATGTGGCCTACCAATCCATTCCCCCAACCACTCTGCCACTGTCCGCCCGCAGGTCACCCACAGGCCGTGACGTGAACCCTGTCACTCACTGCACGGCGTGCTTTGCGCCACAGCCAGCTTCAATCTTGGCCCACTTGCACCTGCACTTGGACCTGCACTTGCACTTGGACTACCTACCTGCCTGTCACTCACACTCGGTCCGTCCTGCTGCTACTACTCGTCCCAACTTCTCGACCCTGCTCCAGATATGCCCCTCCTTGGCTCGAGTCCTCTTCTTCATTGACTGCTCCGAGCCTCATCTGTCTCATCTCCAACGGCACCCAACGTCTTCGACCAACGATTGCCCCCCCCCTGTTGCATCATCCTAGCTCGAACCACCCGACAAACAAGCCCCTGACCATCGACCATCGCCCACCGAACTCGCCTTGCGGCTCCACGATCAGATGCCATTACCCAACCTCTCGTCGACTTTTGCTCCCCTCCTCCCATCCACGCCTGCCACCCACTCCAGACCGGCCAATTGCGCCCGGACCTAGACACGGAATCCATCACGAGCACACACGCACACACATTGACGCGCTCTGGCGGCGAGATACGCCCGGCGGATTCGCGTCGGGTCGGGGCTCTTAGCGGTGGGAGATGCAGCCGGCACGGAGACTAGCCGACGAGAAGAAGGCCAAGCTCAACCGCTCCTACCAGGAGCTGCTCGACGAGTTCTCCAACAAGGACCTCAAGACCGTCGGCAACTACCAGCTCGGCCGCCTGATCGGGAAGGGCTCCTTCGGGAAGGTCTACCTGGCCTCGCACAAGCTCACAAATGGGTCAAAGGCATGTGATGGCGGGATGTGTACGTGAATAACCAGGAAGGACATCTTGGGCTGACTTGCACCTCTGCGCATCTAGGTCGTGCTCAAGTCGGCAAAGAAGGATGACTCCAACCTCGCCAGGGAGATCCACCACCACCGCCAGTTCGTGCACCCGCACATCGCGAGGCTGTACGAGGTGGTGGTGACCGAGAACCTGGTATGGATGGTCATGGAGTACTGCTCAGGTAAGACGCCATGACACCAACAGGGGCAGGCAGGCAGGCAGGCATCGACGGACCCTTTCACGTGCTGACACCGGCCACCCAGGCGATGAACTCTACGACTATCTCCTCCGACACGGCAAGCTGCCCGTCGACAAGGTCCAGAAGAGCTTCACCCAGCTCGTCGGCGCCGTCGCCTACGTCCACCAGCAGAACTGCGTCCACCGCGACCTCAAGCTCGAGAACATCCTGCTCGACAAGAACGAGAACGTGAAACTGCTCGACTTTGGCTTTGCGCGCGAGTACGAGGGCAAGACGAACTACCTGCAGACCTTCTGCGGCACGATATGCTACTCCGCCCCGGAGATGCTCAAGGGGGAGAAATACGCCGGCGAAAAGGTCGACGTCTGGAGCTTGGGTATCATACTGTACGCACTGTTGTGCGGGGAGCTGCCCTTCGACGACGATGACGACGATACCACGCGGCGGAAGATCCTCGGCGAAGAGCCCAACTACCCCGACCACATACCACCAGATGCCTTGTCCCTGCTGAAGCAATTGCTGTCGAAACGTCCCTTCCCTCGACCGGCCCTGTCCGACATCCTGAACCACCCATTCCTTTCCGAGCACGCGCCGGAGCAGCGGGCCATCCTCACAAAGGAGCGGTTGGAACCATTCAGCTCGGCTTTGGAACGAGACTGTTTGCACCGCATGAAGAGTGCTGGTGTGAACATTGACCATGTGATAGAATCTGTGTTGGCCCAGAAATGCGACACCCTCGCCGGCTGGTGGACGCTTTTGCTGGAGAAGGAGGAGCGAAAGCAGAAGAGGAGGGAGAGGAAGCGCAAGGAGAAAGAGACGGACCGAAGGGGCTCACGCCGCTTCTCTCAGGCCTCCAGCCGCCTCGAACGATTAGCACCTGTTGGCGAGGAGGTATCATTCGTTAAGCTCGGTGACCCACCTCCGCCGAGGCCACGGGGCCGGTCCGAGAGGAGAAGCGGGTACTACCCGGAGTTCCAGATCACGGACCTTCCCGGGCTTCCCGAGGCCGGCAAGTCGAACCTCACGCTCAGCCCAGACACGGACAACCCACCCCCACCGATAGACAAGGATTCGATCCGGTCCGTCAGCACGTCACGCAACCGAAGGCCCATACCGCCGCCTAAGGAGGGCGTGCCCGGCGTACTCCGTAGTGCGCGGTCCAGAGGGTCCACGCTACACCTCGTCACGACGAGTGATGCCCTGGGAGGCAGGAGCGGCAGCAGCAGGGGGTTGGATTCCGACACGACACCACAGCAGAAGGTGCGCAAACGACCGTCTCAGGGGATCATGGCACACTGGAAGAACCTCACCAACTGGCTCGTCGAAAGCACGCGGCGGCATAAGCACAACAACAGGAGCCAGAGCCACTCGACCCCAGACCTGCGTGCTAAGAGCCGGGCCGGGAAGGAGGGCAAGCTGTCTAAGGAGAACAGCCCCAGGCCTCACACCGGGAAGAACCTCCCGACACACACACCGCAAGCAGCCGTGTCGCAGCTCCCTCAAAACCTCGTCGTGAACGGGTTCGCAAGGAAACCTGTAGGGTCGTCGGGGCAGCCGACGACCAGCGCCCTCAGCAGTCCTTCGACCCCGGGCTTCTCCACGTCAGGCGGCCCGTCCGTCCATCGTCGCGTGCCGACTGGGCACTCGTACAAGAGACAATCTCTCTCGCCATCTCCCATCACACCACGATCTGCTGTCCGCCGCTCCTCGGCAGGCCTTCGCGGCCGCAAGTCAACCTCGTCATCCGTGTCCTCGGTCAGGTCTATGCACCACGCGCAGCATCACCACACCCACTCCAAGGCCTCGTCCACATCGTCCACCAACTCTGTCTCAACCAACATGTCCAAGACGCCCATGCAAACAGGCCGCAGCCCCCACCATTCCGTAAAGGTCCTCCCCGCAACACCCACCAGCACGACGCACTTCCCCAGCAACATCCGACTCGTCCGGGGGGCAGGGCCACCGCTTGCCCTGTACATCGAGGCAGCCCCGGGCAGTGGTGCCAGCCGCAGCGGTGGCAGGTTGGCCGCGAGCCCCATGATCCCACCAGCGCCGGGGTCTCCCAACCCGTTCGCCTCCTTCGGCGAGCGCAGCATGCCCTTCTTCGCCAAGCGCAAGCGCAACGTCTTCAAGGGCCCAGCCCAGGCCTTCGGCGGCGGCAGCAGCAACCGCAGCGCCAGCGGGAGCAACCACGGCAGCACGCCGTCGCACAGCCGCAGCGCGAGCAGCGACCGCATGGGCGGGGGCCGGCGTAGCGGGGAGATCGCCGCCGTGCAGGAGGAGGACGAGGACGAGGAGGCGCTCGAGATGGCCGATGACATGCTCGAGGAGGACGAGGACGAGGACGACCGCGACACGGTTAAGTTCCGCAGCCTGGCCGAGGAGGTCGAGGATGTCGAGGAGGTCGACAACTTCACTCCTGTGGTGAGGGGCCCCGGGGAGGAGGTCGAGGAGCGCATCTTTGAGCCCGGCGAGCTGGAAAAGGTCCAGAATGGGGCTGACAAGGAGCACGACGAGGAGGCGGCTGCTGTGGGCCACGGCACGATTCCTCGTACCGAGACGACGACTGCTGTGAGCTGAGGTCATGGGAGAGGACTGTTCTCATGACGGCTATTCAGCTATCTATGTATGCCTCACAGTCTGGTGCTCGAGATGCGGCAAGACGGAACGCATTCACGAACTCGAACATCGACCTCAGCGGCAGCCATAACATGAGCAGCAACTACTTATTTACGACAACCAATACCATCATCACAACAACCACATTATGGACAGCAAACACACACATTATTTTAATTACCAAACTTCAGACATTTTCAACCGGCGCTATGGGGGGATTCTACCACATACCAACGGCTTTTTGGTGGCCGCAAGATACCACATTTTCTTCATTCATCTCCATTTCTATCATCTGCCTTGCAGCTCTCAGCTTCTTCCCTACCGGGGTCCTGACTACTTGCTCCATCAATTCATCATCTACCGACGAAAGACCTTCCGGAACGGCTTACTACCATATATAACCCGCCGCCCCACGACCGACGTCGTCGCATATCCGCCAACCTACTCGTTCCATCTGTCCACCACATACGCCTTTGGCCCGGTCATCCTACCGCCGTCGACACCCATCGAGGAGGAGGCGCGAGCGTCTTCTTCCACCTTATTTATCCATCTGACACCAACCAACCTGATATTCTCTTGTCTCAAAATACTGTACCAACCCTTGTCATTTTTCTCACGTCCACAAATTCTGCTTTTATCTCATGTACTTTAGCCCAAACCGTCATCATCACCCTCTCGATATTCTCATACCCCCCCTTTTTTTTCCCTCTTCCTTACCCCCTTCAGTGATACCTCTGAATAACCAACCAACCACCTTTGGGACATTCGTCTCTAGCTTGAAAGTTGGGGGTGTGTAGCCGTGGAAATATAAATGCTGTTCAGACGAAACGCGAGTGACCTTATGTCTCTGGGAAAGAACCTACTTGGTTGTGACTGGATTATGCGTTGGTATATACGTGTGAATGTTCTACCCTCTACGAAGATACCTAGATAAGCCCTCACTCAGACTCACTCAGCCACCAACATCCAACCAAGCCGGCCTCTCCCCACCACCACCACCACCACCACCACCACCACCGCCCATAGAAACACCCATATCCACCAGCGCCGTCCCAAACCCGGCCCCATCATCACCATCGCCGCCCCCCGCCCTAGCCCGCCGTAACAACCCCCTCCGCCCAGCCTCGATCTTGCGCACCGTATCAACACTAACAGCCAGCGCGGCATCGACCCTTTTAAGGGACGGGTCGCCCATCGTGGCCAGCGCGAACAGCCCCAGGCTCGAGTGGTAGATATCCGGCGGGTCGGCCGCCCGCTTGCCGAAGCCGCCTATGGCGTGCTGGGTCTTTTCGAGGAGGAAGGTGCGTGCTGCTGTGAGGGACTCGGGGTCGACGATGGTGAGTGGTGGTGTTGTTGAGGGGTCAGTAGGGGGAGGGGGAGAAGGGGGGGCGGCTTGTTGTTGGTCCAGGACGCCCAGGATCGACAGCGACCCCAGGACCCACCACGTGTAGCACGTGTCTGCGGTCTTGTTGCAGCGGCCGTTGAAGCCGATGTGTTTTGTCGTGACGTTGTTGTCATCGTCGGAGAGGGAGAGGGAGAGGGACAGGTCCGCCATGTGGAAGTTTGCCGTCTCCGGGTCTTCCTCGTCTTCCTCCTCTTCTGCGTTTTGTCCCTGCCCCGCCGCCGCCTCGAGGTACGTGAACTGCCGCGATGCGAGGAAGGAGATGAACCCTCGGATGTCGGCTATCCCGTCCTGGAGGGTCTTGCTCTGTGTGTAGTGTTGTGTCTGTTCTTGTCCCGCGTCGTTGGGTGTGTTGTCGATAGGCCGATCAAGCAGCGCCAGCGCGGCCACGGCGCAGTACGCATACCCCGCGTGGCTCTCGTGGCCCAGGCTCTCGGAGAACCCCCCGTCGTACGACTGCGAGCGCCGGATATGCCGCACCAGCGCGGCGACGTCGATGTCCTCGACGTACGCCGCGTCGTCTTCCTCGTCTTCTGTCAAGTCGCCCCGCAGGATCCACCGGATCGCTGCCGCGAGGTAGCAGTACCGCATGTCCCTGCCGCCGCCGACGATGTATTTCCTTTTCCTTTTCCCCCCATCCTGCTTCTTCTTGTTGTGGCTGTCAAAACAAGGCACCTCGTACACGACCTCGCCGAAACTCCCGTCCCCGCCCCCGGCGGGGACCCNCGCTGCAGCCGCCGCAGCCATTTCAGAGTTTTGGCCCTGTCGACGCCCGCGTACGCGCCGCCGGCCGCGTGCTCGGGCTCGCTCAGCATGGGGAGGAGGAGGAGCGCAAAGTACGTCGCTGCGATGTTTGCGTTGCCATCGGTGGTGGTGTCGTGCGCGCCGTGGGCGAAGACGTGCGTCGGGCTGCCGCAGAAGCCGCCGTTGGGGTGCTGGCAGGCGATGACCCAGGCGCGGAGGGCGCGGCGGTCGGAGGGGGTCAGGAGGGGTTTGTTGGCGGTGGAAGAGGGGGAGGACGGCGAGGACGGGGAGAGCAGGTCGAGGGCGGCGATGATGAAGAAGCCTAGGGTCAGGCGCTGGCTGTCGTTGGGGGTGTAGTGGTGCGGCAGGAGGGTGCGGGCGCAGCGGTGCCAGTAGCGGAGGTGGCGGGGTTTGTCGAGGGGGGGTTCGAAGGGGGATGTCATTTTTTTGTTCCTTTCTATAACATCGTCATTGGTGGTGGTGGGGATGATTTGGTGTAGGTCGGTCTCTACTAAATCTGGACAGAAGCTACAACTTACAGGTGATAGCTAGAAATAATTAGGTGAAGGGGCAGGGGCTGATGCGGTGGCAGGGGTCCCCTGCAGGATCTTATCGATAAAGCTACCACACCTCCTGCCCCAAGACTTAAGGAGCAACCTTCTTTCCTTCTTTTCTTCCTTAAGTAGACCTACTGAATAATTTACATATAAACATTCGTCTCTTTTAAAGAACCTAAAGGGAAGTACGCTAACTTTAAAGCTTGTTGAATCTGTCTAAGAATAGGTCTATCTCATATAAGCTTAATTTAAATTTAAGAACCATGGCCCATCTCACAAGCTTTCTGCTCAGCTCTGATTAGGCCCAACCTGGGCTTGCACAAATCTCTGCCCCATAGCAGTACATGAGCCCATGACCTATCAAGTCGGCGACTGTATTATTGATCCTTCTTCCCAATCGTACCGGCTTTCCTCAGCCCAACACTGGTCACCAGCAAGACAACCGCCGTCGCCGCAAACACGGTCCAGAGAGCCGCGCGATAGCCCTCCATCAACGCGTAGGCTCGATCATCGGTAGACGGCTTGTGCGCCGTGACAGACGCCGCAACGGCTGCCGTTATAGCAAGACCAACCGAGTTGCCAAACTGAGACACCTCGTTGAAGACGCCCCCGGCTAATGATTGAACGCCTTCGGGAAAAGCCTCGGATATGACGATGTTGGAGACGGTGAACAGGACTGTTGTTCTCGTAAGAATCGAGCACATTGGTCAGCAATCCAGGCCACAAATTGGACAAGTTGGGTCGAGGGACAGACACACCATCTGGGTTTATTGGGGACAAGATCAGGGCCCAGAACGGGGCGAACCAGTAGTTCTCCCCAACCCTTATGGTTGCCATGAGGATTGGAGCCGTGACGGTGATCAGGGCAGAGACGACCGCCAGGGTCTGGACCCGGACCCGCGACACCAGGTACGCCGTCGCGATATTTGTGATTGTTCCGACTATGGGGTGTGGGATGAACCGGATCGAGCTCTGCAGCGCGGACAGGCCCTCGACGTTCTGAAAGCTATATTCACCATCAGCGGCGTCCGGTTGGCGCATGCAATGTGACAGGCCGTTATTGTCCCGGTTATGGCGTAAATCCGCAAGGGACTTGCACTCACTATAATGTGATGTAATATTCTATCCCATTCAAGGCAGCCCAGCAGAAGAAGACCGAGATGCAGATGGACGTGAAGGCCGAGTTGCGCCACAGCTTGTTCGGTATGAGGGCAGGACGGCCCCGTTTCGTCTGCCGGTCCATCCAGAAAGGGAAGACGACCAATAGAACCAGCGAGACGGCCAAGAGGGAGGCGCTGGCAGGCTGCCGAATGCTCATGTACGAGGAAGACACCATGGCCAGCACGTAGAGCAGCAGCCCCAGCCCAGCGCTCATGATGACGGCGCCGACCCAGTCGATCTCATCGACGAGCCGCCGCGTCCACTTCTTGTCGGAGCGCCGCCGCGCGGCCGGCAGCGACCACAGCGACGCGGTGGAGAGCATCACGTTGATGATGGCCATGATGTAGTACGCCCACCGCCAGCCAATGCCATCAGTAAAAATCCCGCCCAGGACGAGGCCCAGCGCGTACCCCAGCGGCTGGCCCATGCCGTTCATCGCGAACGCCGTGTTGCGCCAGGGCCCGCGGGGAAACGTGGCCGTGATGAGCCCGACGGCCGTGGGCAGGCACATGGCGATGGCGACGCCCAGGAAGGTCCGGAACAGGATGATCTGCAGCCCGGTGCGCGAGAAGCCCACCGCCACCGTGAAGATGGCGAACAGGTAGCTGCCCGTCACCCACATGAGCTTGGCGCCCACGACGTCCGCCGCCGTCCCGAAGATGAGCAGCAGGCACCCGGCCGCCAGCGCGTACACGGCCGCCGGCCAGAGGATCAGCTCCTCGGCCAGCCCCAGGTCGCGCGCGATCTGCGGCAGCGCCGCGATCAGGATGCCTGACCCCATCGTGTTGAGGAACGAGACGCCCGCCAGGGTCACGATGACGGTCACGCCCCGGATCTTGCTCACCTTCAGGGTCGTCCACGGCTCTTCTTGCCCCGCCGACCCGTCTGTGGAATCCTCATGGGGAGGAGAGGCTTCCTTGCGTGACTGGTCGGCCAGCTCAATCTCGGCCACCGGCTCTGGGGGCATGGCGATTACGGCTGGCCCGAGCGGACCAGACTTGGCTGGGCTGGCCTGTGGTGTTTTTGTGTGGTGGGTAATTGGAGGTGCCTCAATAGCAGATCTGGGGACACCTTGCAGAGGAGAGTAGAACGTGAGGAGGATGAATTGGCTCAATCAGCTGGTTGCGCGAGACCTGGCATTGGACTAAGGCACCTGGGTTGAGTCTCCCCGGCAATGAGTCGTCATTTCAGCACTATAGTATCGACTTCGAATACCTACTTTTCTTTTCCGTTGGCGCTTAACCGCTGACGCGGGTCGGGTTGACTGTTACTAGTTAGCCCTTGGATCAATTCCTTGTCCAGCTGCGCTGTGTGACGTAGAGGTGAGATGATTTCCCCAAGAGTCCCAAGACTCTTGGCTTCACAACCTAGGAAGGTAATGTCAATCTCGTACCGGATCCAGTCATAATTGTCGACGCTGCAAGTTCAGCCGCCGCACTCGCACAGTCGAAGATATCCAAGACTTTCGATCGATTCAACTCAACGGAGAAACTATCAACCAAAGCCGAGTATCAGAAAATCAATTCTTTGAACATATCCTCTATCGTGTCTCATCCCACTTTCATATTTTGAGCGAGGTGTTGCAATCGAACATTTGAAGAAGTGCGTCTATGTGAAATACTTAGTTTAATCCCCTCGGCTCTGACCCTCAGGGCTGCAATGATAAACGAGATTCTGCTTTTACTTCTGACGAGCTGGGATCTGACAGACAGTGTGAACAGCTTGAAGGATTTAGCTATGACGCGGCCAACATGAAGCCATTCCGCGATGGGGCTGTGGACATGCATATTGGAATGACCGTGCATGTTGGATTCGGTGCCAAGTAAAACCAATTCACACGAGCAGGCATCGGCCGCCTGGAAACATAATCATTCGGACAGTCTCGATGCGCATTCAATGTGCATGTCAAGATCTAGTTGCAAAGCATCCTTGAATCTGGCTGTTGTCAGCAGGAGGCACACCGCAGAAATGACGAAAGTCAATACTCGGCCACAGGACATGGCACTTCTACCGAAGACCCATGGACACAAGTTTCATGGTCTGCTAATTCCTGAAGTCTGTGACGTGATTGTCTTGAATTGAAGTTTTGACGTGATGTTTTGCCGGTGCGAAAATATAAAGTGAGACCATGGCGCACGCATTGTAACCTCTGCTCAAGCAAGATCAAGGCAATTTCAGCATCCACTTCCCCATTATACCAGAAAACCTTCTTAAAACCGAAAAGCCCTAGTTTTCCTTCCTGCGCCACTTTCGCACCTATGGCCGAAGCACAGAAAGTGGTTGTTGTTGGCGGAGGTCCAGTGGGCGCTTTGGCTGCCTTGTATGCCGCAAGGAGAGGCTATCGTACAGAGCTCTACGAACTCCGAGATGGTAGCCAAAGAATTCCCAATATGACCAGAGCCCCTGCCACAAAACTAACATCTCGTAGATCCAAATTTCGGTGACCAGTCGCTCCGACCAGACATGGCCGTAATCCCACTGGCACTGTCCGAGCGTGGCATTAAAGCGCTTGCTGGGGCAAAAGTTCCGGGCCTTCTCGAAGACATCCTCAATGGCTCGAGGCCTATTTATCATCGGATGATTCATACCAGGGAGCCAGGCCCTCATGGGAACCTCAAAGAGATTCCGATGAAATATGGGCCCAACGGCGAGGTCAGAAGCCAACCCCCCCCCCAACAACAACCCATCGACATGAGGACGGGCCGCATGAATATCCAGAACTAAGCTTTTTTGGCCCACAGTGTCTCCACACTCTTCAGCGTGAGAAAATATCCAAGCTCTGCCTCCTGGCGCTGAGCAAAGAGCCTACAGCCAAGCTGTTCTTCAATTACAAGTGTAAGTTCCCGCAGGCCACACTCCCGGCCTTGGCCATCCTTTCACGTCGTTGTGTCTCAACGTATCTAACTTGTCGCAGTGGCACGATGCGACGTCGATAACCAAACCGTATCCTTCGAACACGTGCTGTGGAAGGAGAAGTCCCGGCTGGCAGAGCAAGAACTAGCGGACGAAGTTGCCTCGCGCCAAAAGGGCCACACCGGCCAGCCGGCAGAGTCGTCAGAGTCGTCCCGGTACAAAGATGTCAAGTTCGACTTCCTGATCGGGGCAGACGGCACATTCTCGTCCGTCCGGCAGAGCATAATGCGGCGGACGAACATTGACTTTTCACAGGCTTATGAGGATGCCCTCTGGTGTGACCTGATATTTCCGCCCACCAAGGATGGGAATTATCCCCTGGACTCAAAGTGTCTCCACGTCTGGCCTGCGGACCAGAACATTGTCATGGCTCAGCCCGACTTCGTAAGTGTCCTTGGGGTCCCGCTCGTTTCATAGCGCCCCCCCCCCAAAATGAAAACAAAAGTCGAGGCTAACTGGTCGCCACCGCCTCCAGAACTGCTCGTTCCGAGCCGGCATGGTCTGCGCGACCGACACCTGCCGACACATGGAAGCGCACCCGGACGAGTTCGCAGCCTGGTTCTCGGCCGAGTTCCCGGGGATCGTGCCGCAGCTGCTGTCGGCCGACGAGGCGCGGCGCCAGTTCGTGGCGCACCAGAAGATCCCGCTCAAGTCGGTCAAGATCAACAAGTTCGGCTACGGCGACAAGGTCCTGCTGCTGGGCGATAGCTCCCACGCCATGACGCCGTTTCACGCCATGGGCATGATCACAGGTCTGGAAGACGTGCGCATCTTCTTTGAGCAGTTCCGCGACCCCGCCGCGGCCAGGTTGCTGCAGCAGAGCGCGAAGGCTTCCGAGGGCGCGGGCGCCGCCGGTGATGATGGCTCGCCTGGTCCGTTCAGCCCGCCTGGTACTGTGGCTGCTTATAGTATGTTCGAGTTGCTTTTGCTTTCCACCCTTGGTCCGTTCATTACATACATATATCAGCCCCTGAGGCCCCTCCTGACCCGCTTCCGCCCCCCATAAAATTGTGATATCCAAAGGCTTCGATTCTTTTCTTCTCAATCCTTTGTCGACCAGGAAAAGTCCAACCATATAAGAGGCCGATGCTAATCACTCCCATTCCAAAGCTAAATACCGCCGACCCGATGTCCAGGCCATGGTCGACATGTCCCGCAACCACTACGAGGAACTGCGCCACGGCGTGCGATCCCCGGCGGCGCGCGCACGAAAGATCTTCGACGCGGTACTGTGCCAATACTTGCCAGCCCTGGACTGGACCACCGTCTACGCCCGCGTCCAGTTTGGCAACGAGCGCTTTTCTGTCGTGGAGAGAAAGGAAAGGCGCCAGCGGAACATTGTCACAGGCGCCATATACACTGCTGTCTTTGTTTTCGCCTTTGCCATTCTTCTTGTTCTGAAGAACCTGTTTGCATTAAGAGGAAATGTTCTTTCCCTGGAGGTGTGAGCATAATTTGGGCAATTCTGTATTTGGTTACCCTTATATTTATAGCCTAATCATTGGGAGTCTACTAAGTGCATTGCACATAACTATTAATATAATACATGAAAGCAGACATTTTAGTACCTACACCTATCTAATTGCCATAGCACCCTTATAGTTTTAAATACTACATAAGGTACTGTTCCTCCACTAAGAAGATAGTATAGGGTATACTATGTATCTCGTAATAGTCTTTTAATAATTTCATTATTAGAAAGGTAGTCTCCTCTATAGTCTTAAGGAAAGAGTAGTAGAAATTTAGAAACTATTATTCATTTTTAAAACTATAAGGAAGGCTACCTTCCTATAAATAAAATTACTAAGAGGCTGTTAGGAGATATAGAAAAGGCAGGAGACGGTCTGTCGACCTAGGGGATAGTAAGCTATATAGTATTCAAAAACCCCATAGTGAGCGCTACGGTAGGTATTTATCTATGTGCAGGCGTGGCTGTACCGTACCGTATGTGACTACCACGCCACCCGAGAAACAGGAGTAGGTACTTGGGTACCTACCTGCCAAAGAGCTACCCCTGCTACGTGGACCCTCCCGGCGGTCCCTTTCCCAGGGCGCCAGACAGGACCCCTGTCGCGGTGGGGCTGCCCAATCAATCAGGCAGGGCTGCCCGCTTGACCCGTTACGTGCAGCAAGCACGAGCCACAGGGCGGCATGTGGATAAGACTGACGGACGGGCAAGCTCCAAGCTCCGAACGTTGAGGTCTCGACACTACTGCATGTACGCGGAATTAAAGCCAAGCAAGCCACAGCACGAGGTCGCATGCACACACTCTATTGCTGTCCGAGAACACAGTCCGCCCCCGTCACGGCTTCTCGTCCTGCCTCCCCTCCAGAGCTGAGCCGAGCCGAGCTGAACTGGACTGCCATACGGTACCACCTATCTGCCTTTTCGCCCTGCATTTCCCCTGTCATTTGACGACATCGCCTTCGACCTGGCCGCAGAACAACCGCTGGATCAAATCTCCGAAACAGTCACCAAGTTACGAACCCCGTTCGTCGGCTGACAACCACGACGACAACAATATGGCCCTCATATCCGCAAAGACAATCATCACGTCCCTGTCGCTCTTCCACATCACCCTGGGCTTCTTCTTCCTGACCAACCCCATGACCATCGCCGACCAGGCCCTCGTCTACGTGCTGGGCGAGGCCATGGGGATGCCCTACGACCGCTCCTTCGAGACACACTCGCCCGCCCTGGCCTTCCTCGCCGTCGTCCTGGCCACCATGGGCCTGACCGACCTGGTGTCGCTGAGCCTGCCCGAGGAGGTGGCCCTGTTCGAGCACTGGGGCACCCAGGGTACTGATTCCTTTCCCTTCCTCTCTTCCCCCTTTCCCCCTTCCCCCGCAACGAACCCCAAAGCAAAGCAAAGAAGCCAGCTGACCACGACCCCTCCTACCAGCCCCCGTCCGCCTCCTCCTCTCGTTCATCCTGATAACCTACTCGTTCCTCTTCTCGCCCTCGAGCCCCATCTTCGGCGACTCGGCCTCGGCCCGCGCCCGCATGGCCCACCCGCCGCCGGGCTACGCCGCCAGCACCTGGGGCGGCGACGGGCTCAAGAACAGGGTGTTCTTCGCGTTTGCCTTCGTCGAGGTCATCAGCTGGTTCTGGATCTGGGTCACGCTGCGCGAGGAGCGGCAGGCCGGCCTTGCTGGGAGGAGGGCGGGGGGGCCTGCGGGGAAGAGGAGGGCGAGCAGTGCGAGGATGTAGGGGGGGTGGGTATATGTGATCTG
>JUJX01000304.1:16998-43144 GCA_000800745.1 Diaporthe longicolla
ACACTTGCTCCCTTTTCGTGGCGAGGACGGGAGGGTTGGGAGGGATGTTGTATCTATAGGTGGATGGGTGGAATGGAACATACCACAAGGACACGAATCACGACGACTGCATTGCAAGGAGTTTGTTTGTAACAGCTGGCTTTTTGGACTGAGCAAGTTGGTACCGGGCAGAAGGCAGACAGGCGGGACTGGGTTTTCCTTTTCGTGTGTGAAGGCAAACATATCACCCAGCCCGGGCAGTGGGGGATATACCCAGATACAATAACCACCAACAACCTATTCTATCTATCTCTTCTGACAACAACACCCCATTTTCTAAGCGTCTTTCTTAACCTGCCGGGAATACCAACAAACGCCCAACCACCCACCCACAACGCTCACTCACTCCATCCTCCCAACCGCAAACCCCTTAACCCCCTCCCTCCAACTCTCAACAACCCGTCCCCCCCACTCCTCAACCCCCGCCTCGCCAACAACCTCCCGGACCAGATCCGCCACCCCATCGCCCCCCTCGGGGAAAGCCCACCCCTCCATCCGGTCAAGCCACCCGCCCAGCCCCAGCACCTCGCGCAGCTCCTTGACCCGGGCCCGAACAGCCCCCAGCACCCCGCCCGCGACCTCGTCGAGCCCCTTCGCCTGAGCGAGCACCTCCCTGTGCAGCCCGCTCCGCCCGGACCTATCCCGCGCCGTCTGGTCCGCGTGGAATGTCAGGAGCGAGGTAGCGCTCCACCGCACCGCGAGCGCGGCGTCGCGGAGAACAGACAGGCCGAGCGGGTTGGTCAGGTGGGACAGGACGTCGCCCTCGGCGCCGGGCAGCGCGGCCATGCGGGGCGGGACACCGCTCTCGAAAAAGAAGTCTGCGCGGAGGGCCTCGAGGGCCGCGCGGGCGGCGTCCGCCGCTGCTGCGAAGGTGGGTGGTGCGGGGGCGGACGCGCTCTTGGGGGTGTCGAGACCCGTGCGCACGAGGGCGGACATGGTCGCGATCAGGGAGAAGTACTTGTGTTCCTGGGGGGTGAGCTGGGAACTGGTGGTGGGGCTGTGCAGGCGGGTCGAGAGGGCTTCAGACAGGCGGGTGTGGGTTTCTGTCTGGTAGGTTTTGTCGCGGGCGGCTGCTTCTGTTGGTTTTGTGGGCTTGTAGTCCCTTGGGGGTTTGTGGGTTACTATGTCTAGGAATTGTTCTGTGAGGAGGGAGAGGCGGGTGCGTTGGTCCTGGTCGGTTGTGTTAGTTTGGTGTTGATGTTGTTTGATGGGTTAATAGAAGGGGAAGGGGGACGACGCACCGAGAGCGCTGGGCCGAGCCTCACGATCTCGTGGAGCGGCGGCGCGTGTGAGCTCTCCAGGTTGGGGAACGAGCCGTAGTCGATGGCGTTGACGAACGTCGTGTCGTCCGCGATATGTGCTGCTACAAGTCAGTCGACATCGCTCCACCCACAACACAACACGTCCGGCGCAGTTCGAAACCCACCAAGCAAGGGCGCCTGCTCAATCACCCCCTCGATCTTGCCCCCAAGCGCCCGGGCCGCCCTCCTCTCCTCAACCACAGCCATGGCCAGCGTGCAGCTCCGCCGCAGCCGGTCCGAGTACGCCGCCATGTCCAGGATCGAAGTATAGCTCCCCGCGGCGAACGCATCCCAGATCTTAACCGGGGACCTCTCCCTCAGGCAGCCGGCGTAATACGACGACAGCGGCTCGGTGAGGTTGTGCCTGCCCGCGCCGGAGTGCTGGAAAAGCCCCGGCGCAACCCCCGACAGCCGGTCGAAGAACAGGGGGCTCAGCGCGTCCTGGATCGTGCGCTTGACGTCCGTCGGGACCCACGTCGCGTGCGCCAGCGACCCGCAGCCCAGGAGGAGGTACACCTGCACCAGCAGCAGGCGCAGGGGCATCTCGTCGGGCGTCCTGGACAGCTGCGCCGCGAGGAGCATGGCCGCCTGCAGGAGCCGGGAGGGGTCGGCGGTGCTCAGCGGGGAGAGGCGGCTGGGGGTGGAAGAGGAGGGGGACTGGCGGAGGCCGCTTAGTTTGAGGAGCGCGGACGAGGCGACCAGCGCTAAGTCGACGTGCGGGTCCTTGTCGAGGCCCTTGGGGACCTCGGGGGTCTTGTCGAGGATCTTGTAGGTGGTGAGGGCCGCGGTGACGACGGACTCGAGGCAGGTGGTGCAGTTCTTGGCTGTTGTGGTGGCGCAGAACTTGCACTTGAGCTGGGCGTCGCCGGCCTCGGTCGTGACGGGGATGTACTGCTGCGTCAGGGGGCATGTTGTCAGGAAGTACCTGAACTTGATCTCGAGGACGCGGACGACCAGCTGTCGCTGGGCATCTGTTGTCTGTGGAGGGAAATGTAATTAGATGGGTTGACCTCGGTCACGGGGAAGAGCAGCGCTTACCTTTCCGGCCACGGTGTTGCCCAGGTTGTCGACAAAGTATTTGGCTTCTTCGAATGTCAGCTGAGAGACATACTCCTTGACGTCGTCGAAGGTGGCGCGCTGGAGCAGGTTCTGCTCGATGAACAGGTACAGCTGGATGACCCGGTAGGACGGCTTGCTCGGGTCAAGGCTCGGGGGCAGGAGAGCCGTGGGCGAGCTGAAGGCAAGCTCCAGGAGTGCGAGGCCGATGTTCTTCTTGTACATTGGTGCCACGCCCTGCTGGACAGCGACGAATTTCTGCAGCACCTCTTGGACCTCGGTGAAGGCACTGGACGTCTCGTCAGAAGAAGGGCAAAAGCCAAGAGAAAGAACAGCGGTTGCTTACGCCTCAACATCTCCCTGCATGCCCGCAGACCTGACGAACAATTTCCATATGCGCATGTCAAAAGCAAGGAAGGACGGCTTCCCACCCTCGTCCTCCCTGCTCAGCGCCTGGCGGCACGTGCCGTAGATGGTCTCCCAGTCGCCGGCGTCCTGCAGGGTCTCGAGGCTCTGCTGGAGCAGGTGCTTCCGGCCCTGCTTGAACTGCTCGAGCACGCCTATCGGGTTGCCCTCTGCCGGGGATGAGAGCGACTTGAGGTAGGCGTCCTTGCCGGCCACGTGGTAGTAGAGGTTGATCTCCTCCTCCTCGCGGAGGCCGCGGCCCGTGGCCTTGGGGTCGGCGGCGATGGTGGCGGCCTTCTCGAGCTGCATGCGCGACAGCTTGCCGAACATGACCTTCATGTTCTCTGGGCATTGTGGGCTAGTCTATGTCTGTCAGCTCGACGGGAGGGGGCCCCTTGATGCAGTGAGCGCAGAGACTCACAGAGAGCAGGTGCGTCAAGGTGATGTTCCAAAACGTGTTCTTGCCATTGTTGGTCCCCGGCTGGCCCTTGTCCAACGTGGCCGCGATCTGCGACGGTGAGAAACCTTATCGAGAAACACACAGGACGGCCTGGAAGACATACCTGCTGGGCATTCACAAGGTCCCATGCGACCACGCACGCCCTGAGGCACTCGACCACGTTGGGGCTGGTCGGGTTCGCCTTGGCCCACCTCGCCCGCAGGACCCCGATGGTCTGCGCGTAGTCGAGCGGCGGCGCGGCCTCCTTGAGCGCCCACTCGTACAGCTCGATCGAGTCAAAGTCGGGCACGGCGTTCTTGTCCCTGGCCAGGGCGTCGACGGCGAACACGACGGCGGACTTGTCCGTCACTGTGTCCAACTGGGCCTCTGCGCAGACCCTTATTGCCTTTTGTCGTCACTGTCAGCAAGGTTTCTGCCTGGTTTTGAAAAGACATAAAGGGCCAGACCTCATAGTAAGGATCCTTCTTGGCCTTGAACCGCTGGGCAGCAAGGCGGGTGACATTCGACCAGAGGCCCTCGTTAAAGGCCGTCTGCAGCTGGACGTCGACGCTGTTCTTGAGTGCAGGCCGGTAGTACCTGCTGCCGTACATTGACATCCTGGCGCGCGGGCGTGGGCGTGGGCGTTTACTATGTCGGTATCATGCGATCAGCCGGTCGAATCGAATCTGTGTCTGACGGCAGTCGTCGTAAATGCGGGTGAGCGATGAGTGAGCCCAGGCCGCCGGATGAGCACTTTGTCGCTTGAAAATCGTGGCTGCAGAGACACACTCGATCATACAGTCCGGTGGTATTATTCGGATATGATATGAGAGGTGTGTTTCTTTAAATAACCCACTTCATCCTCCCCTGTAAACCCGGTCGAAATGTATGGCGAGAATTTCGCACAGTGGCTCCAGTGAATGCAGGCGCACTTGTTGGAGTCGTCGCTGCCGGTTATGTCTTGTTTTGTGCCCACTTGGTCCGTGCGGGCAGGCCTAATGACCTACAAGAACATGGATTCCAGAAGCCTTACAAGGCAACTCGAATACTATCTACTGCAACTTAAGGAGTCAAAGTATCTTGACAGGTCCATCTTCGATTATTCTGAACTTTCCTTTGCTTGTTTTCTCATGGTTTTCACCTATCCTGTGGGTATGTCAAGCACTGACTTTCCATCATCTTGGAATTCCACCCTTCATGCAGGGCCGTTCCAAGCTACGAAACACAAAATCAAGGCGGCCAAGCTCGAGCAACGCTGCATGTATCTGCGCACCTGGTTCACAAGCTTTTTCCTTCTTATTGATACACTTTTCGTACAGTAGTTTTTTTCAGCTGCCGAGGCAGACGCCGGCGGTGACGAGGCATGGTCACATCCCGGCAAAGCTAATCGAGGACGATGCAGCCCCAAAAGCCACGCGATCCAGGTGGATCATCCTCGCACGCACTTCGGAGGCCATTGCATATTGAGAGTTCAGAAGAACCAAGGGCTTCGACTCGGCCTGTCTGGCTAGAAGCCTTCCATCCAAGCTCAAGGTTGAGCTGGGCCAAAAATAATCACCGGCCGTCGAGATGCCGATAGACTCGCCGGGTCGCACTATACCTCGCTGACGGCCATGCGTGTCGGAGCATACCCGTGAGCTGCGGTCTGGTTCCTCAACCAGGCGGTCTTGATGATCTTCGTCGCGTGTACCGTATCGTCCGTCGCCTGTCGGTTCGGTCCACCAAAGACAGATTGCGTTCCCTCGACTTGAGCCCCGTCTAGACGTTTATACCCTAGCCGAACAGTCCACCGCCCTCAGCCTTCCGCTTGTTAATCTGTCCTGCGTCAGCAATCGCACCACAAGCCCAGGTCTATCAGCCATGTCCATACCCAGTTCTTCTTGCACTCCCTATAAGCCCTGCACACAACCTCTGTCAGCCTCTTGTCCACCTAGCCCACCAAACCGGTCTGGTCGCAGGAAACGCACTCGAAGTAATCCTGGCACATGGCCCTGTCGCCGCCGTTCCGGTTGAGGCACTTGATGCTCTTGGAGGCGGCCTCCTGGCAGGGATCGAGCCACTTGCTCTTGCTCTTGCTAGACGGGCGCAACGACAAAACATCACGTTAGCTCTCCATCCGAGGATCCGACGGGGGGCACGCGGGGCAAGACTGGGGTGTAGACCACCCACCTGTTGAACTTCTCCTTGGTGTTGTCGTTCCAAGGGTCCTCGCCGCCCTTGTCAGCTTGGGACGCCATCCTGTCGTTCGCTGGTGCTGCGGCGCATCTGTGTGCGTGGGACGGGTGACGGTTGTCGGGTCGTGTGGGGAGGGAAGTCGCGGGAGACGACAAGATCGGCTGGCTGGTGTGGTGACGTCCTGAATTGAATTCTATGGGGCGGGCAGGGAGCTGCGATAAGATAAGAGCTCTGACTTGTGCTGTGCATTATGTCAGCATACCTTGTGGGAGTCCAACTCCCGGTCACTACAGCACAAGACAGCATCCATGTTCATTTATTCATTCACTCACCCCCTTGGTCAACTCAACTGCCAAAAGACGCTTCAATTTCCATACTGCAGATTATGGACAGACTAATGTACAGGCCACCGAACGCCATATCAAAGCGCAAACCTGGCCCCCCCTTGTGAATGGCACATACAAAGCTCACAATCATACATCAGTCTCCCTGCTCATCTCCTTCCGCGCCTGCTTTTGCTTCTGCTTCTTCTGCTTCAGCGAGCTGGCATGCTGGGGGCGGAAGTCCTGGTGGTACCGGCTCTTAGCCAGCCTCTTGCGCTTCTCCTTCCTGGCCCTCTCCCGCCGCAGACGTTTTTGTGTCTTCTTCTTCTTCTGCTTCTCTTCCCGTGTCTCCTCGTGCTTCTCCTCTTGCTTTGGCTCCTCTTTCTTTATCTGCCGCTCCTGCTCCTGCGCCTGTGCCTGCTCCATCACCCTGTGCTCCTTAGGCGACGGGGCTTCTGAACGCTGTGACCTGGCTCGAGTGAGTGCACCATCACCGCCAGCAGCATTGCCGATAGGAGCAGAAGGCTCAGATGGCTCGTTTTGGGGTTCGTCATTTGCCTTGCTCGGCTCTTGCTTCATGGCGAACACTTGGAGTGGCGCATGTGCCCGGTGCATCATGCCCATGTGGACACGATTGTGAACCTCGAGCGGCGAGTGGCCGTATCCGCCACTCAGTCCCTTGCCCAGCGTGCTCTCCAAGAACGCCCAGTCGTCAAACGCCCTGCGGTGGAACCGCTCCTCGACGCACTGCTGTAGCTGGGCCTCGATGATGGCTGGCGTGGAGGTTGGGGGTCCGTTCTGGCTGCCATTCGTCGGCGAGCATGAGAGGTGCATCTTGCTGAGCCTGCGCCACGAGGGGCGGTTGTCTTCGGCCTCCTTGCTGGACAGGGAGTCGTTCTTATCGTCTGTGTCCAGCGGCACACCGACACGTTCCGCGTTCGCACTCGTCTCGTCGCTGGGCGGGCTCGACCCGACGCCGCTGTCGTCATCGTCGGCCTCCTCTCTAAGCTCGAGGCTCAACTCGCGCTTGACAGGCGACGAGACGAGAACCTCGAGCTCCAGGGCGCGGCGGTGGGCCCTCTCGAGCGCGATCTTCTTCCTCTGCTCCTCCAGTGCGGCAAGCTCCTCCTCCTCCTGCTGCTGCTGTTGGAGGAGCATAGCAGCCCTCTGCTCACGGATTTGCTTTCGTCTTGCCTTTTTGGCCTGATTCTTGGCCCTTTTCCTCTCGCGCTTCTCCTCCTCGGGGTCGGACTCGTCACTGGTATCGCGCTTGCGCTTGCTGGTCTGGGCGGATGGCGGTGCTTCTTCACAATCTGGCTCAATCTTGACTGGGTCTGTCATGGGCTCCTCAGGCAAGGGCGGTGGGTCAATCGGAGCCGGGCCTCGTGGTAGGAGCGGAGTCTGTGCTTCTTGCACAGGCGGCTCGGCGTTGATAATAGGTAACTCAGGCTCTGGCTCTGGCACGGGCCTGTCTCCCTCCTCTTCAAGCATGTCCTCCAGAAGATCATAATCCGAGTCGCTACCCGATGACAGCTCTATCACCTCGTGTTGATTGCTTTCTTTTTGTTGAGGGTTTGTGTCGATGGCGGGAATGTCTGCCATCTTTCTCTTCAAAAACGGCGAAAGCCCTTCACCGACCTCCTCTTTCTTCACAGCTTGAACATCCTGCTCCTCTTCGCTGTCTGCGCTGGACGAATCCTGGATGACGGTGGCCTCTTCCCTCTTCGAAGGACTTGTGATGATGGGCACCGACTTGGCAGGACTCCTCTGGCTGGATATCCTGCGCGGCAACGGTGGCGGCGGCATCTCCATAAGGCTCTTCTTTAGTTGGCCGCTCGTACTAGGATTTCCAGGCTCTTGCTTCACAAACGGGTTGTCTAGCTCGTATTCGCTTTCTGAATCATGCACAATGGTGGCCTCCTCCCTCTTCGAAGGGCGTGTGATAAGGGATGAGGCTTTGACAAAGTCCCTCTGGGCGTACCTCTTGCCCGGCGATGGTGGTGCTGACTTCTTCACAGGGCTTTTCTTGGGGGAGCCAGCCGCACCTGATGCCAGCTTCGCCATCGGGGTCCCACCCTTGACCTCGGGCGCGGCGCTGTCGGGCAACCTGCGGCGTGGGGTGAGCTGCTTCTCCACGCCAGCCTCACCACCAGAGGCAGCGCGCAGCGGAGGCTGAGACCACGGCAGCGAAGTGGGTGACTTGTTAGAGGCAGGCATGTTAAGAAACGCCGCTTCAATGAGATCTTCGTCTTCGATGACGTCGTCGTCGTCTTCCTCTGAATTAGAAGACGGCACGCGAATTACGGCCTGGCCGGGGCTGGGCAGCTGGGGTGTCCTGTCCCGCCGAGGCTGTCCGCCCTTTGCGATGGCAGCTGCAACGTGGGTGGTAGGCGAGGAAGGCAGCGGCGCAGCTGGGGATGAGGGGTCTACCTTGATGGGTGTTGCTGCCTTCCTGGCAGGTGTCTCCTTCTTTGTCGGTGTTGATGCCCTGGCGCCAGCGACGATGGCGACTCCTGATTTGCTGCCTCGCGATGGTGAGCGTGGGTTGGATTGAGCGCGGCGTGGCGATGGGAGCGACACGGGCGGGGGCGCGACGATCTTGCGACTGGCGGTCGCGCTGCCTAGCTTTCGCACCGATGGCGCCATCTTGAGGGTGCGACTGTTGTTGCTTTCATCAGAGAGCAAGTCCTCCTCGTCTGAGAGCACGTTGTTGATGTCGTACGGGTCTGGTTTGGATGTCGGCAAGCTGCCTTTGTTGACGGTGGTAGTAGGCTCGACGCGTGGGGGGTGCTGTGGGTGAGCTTTTGGCGCGTCAGGCAATTCGGGGACGGAGGTTGCAGGGGCGGGGTGTTGCGACTCGACAGATTGCTGGGAGAAGAGGCTTTGGGAAAAGGGGTCCTGCGAGTCTGGAATGACGAGTTGGGAATCTCGAAGGTTTGGAGGGACCTCGTGGTGGTGGTCGTGATGGCTGTCGTGTTGTTGTTTTTTTGGCGATGAAGGAGGCGGGGTCGAGATGCGCACAGCTTGTGGTGATGCAGCAACCAGCGTGCGCTCGAGGTCGTCACCCCCGTCCGGCTCGCCCACAAGCGTGTCGTCGCCACCTGCGTCGTCCGCATCAGAGGACTCCCCCACCTTTTCCAGCGCCGGCGAGGGCAAGCTATTCTTCTTGACAGCAGCTCTCGCAGGTCGCTTCTTCAGAATGACAGGTTCCTGCGCCGCCGTCGCGAGCCCCCTCTCCGCAATGGCCAGCGCCCTCTGCGACGGCGTCATCCTAGGCTCGGCAGCCTTCTTCCCCTTGGACGCCTGCGACGACGACGACGCCCGAGACGAGACGGACGGCGTGCGGTACGCCCCCTTGGCCACCCTCTCCTCCTCCCTCCCCGTCCCCTCCTCAAGCCCCAGGCTCTTAAGACACAACAACCTCCCCCGCTCCCTCGACCTGCTCTTCGGCCTCTCGCCCGCCGCCCCACCGGCACTACTACTGCCCCGAACCACCGCAGCCGCAGCCGCAGCCTTGCCCCGCGCGTCCAAACCCCCCTCGACAAGGAAGATGGTCTCCCCGCCCAGGACCTCCTCGGCGATGGTCTCGTGGCCCCCGAACACGTGGCCGTCGCGGTCGCGCGCCTCGAGGCGCGACCCGTCCAGCACGAGGTCGAGGTGGCGGCGCGCGTGGGCCGCGGCGTGCAGGCAGAGCTCCCTGATCTTGGTCATTGGGAGGAGGGTCATTGTGAAGGCGTGGTGGCCATTCTGCTGCGACGAGGAGGTGGTGAGTTGTTGGCTGTTGGTTGATGATGATGATGTCGACGGGGAGGCGCGCACGATCTGCACTTTGATGGGCGTCGGGCGGCGGCGCGTGGATGGCTGGGGGGCTTTTGTGGTGGCCATCTTGGCGGCGTTGCTTTTTGGTGTGCGCGTGGGTTGTGACGGGTCGGATTTGCTCTTGCTTTTGCTTTTTCTGGCGGCTGTGGCAGTGGTGTTGCTGCAGGTACTGGGGTTTGCCTTGAGCGACGTTTGTTGCCGTTGGCGAAATGAAGGTGTGGCTGCTGCAGTTTTTGTGACTGCTTCTTTTGCAGCAGACGAGGTGTGGTGCCCAGCCTCAGCCTCAAGTGAAGAAAAAGAATGCCCTCCGAGGTCCTCGACGTGGCCGCCGCCGTCTGACCCCGCGGCCGAGATCTCGGGGGACAGGAGATGGGATTCCTGGCTCTGGATCATCAGGTTTGCCATGCTGCCCTCTGACATTGCCATGTTGCTTCCTCCCTCACTAACCCTGGTGGAGGAGGATCATGCATATGTATGTATGTACCTAGGTAGGTAGGTATGTCACAGAAAACGAGTATCACGTATTTACAAGCATGCGGGTTGGTTTCACAACGACGGCGGCGTTCAAGAAAATGATAGATGACAGGAAAGGAGGAGAGGAGGAGAAACCCGTGACATGACGAGGGTGGCTGTCCCGTTCTTGTCCTCCCTCTCGAAAGTCTAATTAACGTGCGTGTAAGGTGAATGAAGAAAGGGCGACGTTGCACCGTCGTGCCAGAAGAACGTTTACACTATTCCTGACGATCCGCCCCCCCAGAGTCCAACGCGGCCGTCCGTGCCCCCACATGTCTCGAGACGCGTTCCCGCGTTTTTGGACAGCGTCACCGCGTCTTAATTGACTTTTTCGGATGCGCCCGGGCGGGGGCTAGCCAGCGGGGTGGCTTACTAGCCGTTGAGCAAGAACATTTCTCAAAAACTCGGCCAGAATTCAAGAAGACAACTGGTTTCAGTTTGATGCTATCTACAGACCCCACTGATTTCGTGCATGGGGTATCAATCTACTGTGGTATAATGCAGGTGAATAAGTACTGGAGTGTAAATAAGTCTGCATGCACGCAACCGCCAACCGAGTCGCTAATCGGCAGGTCACTTGTCCCACGCGAAGCATCCATGCAGGTGCCCCCGCCCACTTACCCACCCTCCGGACGCGTTCTTGGGGCCGTTTGTTCGCGTCTGCCCGAGCGGCATGCTATACTTGCACGGACTGCCCTCCCATCGTCGTTCCACACATGGTTCAAAATTGCAGTTGTTGAACATCGCAAATGTAGTTATTTACATCGTTCCCCATAAACGTGAAATACGACACGGCACCATCACACATTAGCAGGGCAGCCCCTTGGCAGAGAGGCAGCTAGATCGGCGGGGGATGGAATCCATGTCCTCCCGCTAGCCTGCCCGTTGTGGCGTTAGACAAGGTACGGATACTGCATGACCCCAGCACGGCCCAATCGCCCTGGAATGGTTTGCTCTCGAAAGGGTGGTCCATAGGACGGTTCGAGGCCAGCTATGCTGACTGTCATTTGCCCCGTCGCCTTTGGACAACCGAGCTCGAGAAGTGTCTGTTTGGTGACAGAGCTATTTGGAACTGCTTTGTCGGTACAATTGCCCGACATATCCAAGCTTGTGGGTGTCCTCTGGACCCATGACACCATCTATATGAGTACCTGCGGGTGGCCCTACTTCGCCTCGCTCACCGCTGGCGTGGATATGCATTGCGCGACCATTCACACCATGGTATCCATATAAGCCTTGCCAGTGGTAATCAATTTGTGCATAGGGGGCGGACAACTGGTCGAATAAGAGTTGAAACATCTGATCTCGTTTTGATTTTCTGTTCGAGGCCCATCTCTCAGGCCGCAGGTCGCCGCGGGCGCTAGGTTCCTATTACGGCCATGCCTTACGACCTGTCAGTGTTTGGCTTATATATGGCCGCTTGGCCGCTTGGCAATACGCATACGTGCCGGCTGCTGACGGGCTTCGAGAGCTGAAAAGCGGCGGTCGACTGGAAGGGAATAGTAATTTTTACACATGTATCACCTCGCTGCAGAGACGCGGGGAAGCCAGGTTGCATGTATTTAAATATACGTGATGGCCGCATCAGCTGGCTGTGCAAGTGAACCATCCCCCTCGCTGTCAAGTTCGGAGTCTCGACAACACATGGGCCCTTCGATCCACCCCATCCTCTGAGTTACCCTAGGGTACCTAGGCTACTCATACACGACCCCTGAACATCATGGACCAAGATCAAAGAGCTACCTACAACTGTCCCAACAGCCTCGGCACCAACGAAAACTCACAATGCGCCGAATTATCGCAAACCTTCGCCTCACCAACACCTGCACAACCGCAAAGACCGACCGAGGAAGACTATGGTCAGCAAAGTGCAGCTAAAAAGAGTGGTCCCAAACAATGTTCTGAAGAAGAACACTGCATCTCCTTAGAAGCACCGTCGCAAGCTATGTCAAGCAACAGCGACGGCCAAGGATCGTTTGAAAGACTTAGAGAGGCTATACTAGACCAGTCCAAAGAAAAGGGTCAAGAGGATGACGCTTTCAGCAGCCTTCTACGGAAGATTGAGTTTTCGAGTTCAAACGTTTCGAGCGCCTCGCAATCCTCGATCAACCAAATGCGATATCACGGTCTGATAGAAGAAGCAGTCAAAACTGGGCAATCGACGAGCATAGCGCAAGCAGCATGCCAAGCGCCACGGCTCTTGATGGGGGGTGGGAAGTGGCAGTCTACTATGGTCACATTGACGGTTGAGGGCATAGCTGGGACTGCGTGCCACCATTTCAATTCCGATCTGTGGCGGTATGGAGGGCGTGCAAGCTTCCTGCGCAACCCGGAATGGCACGAAGTAGACTCCATCGATCTGAGAACTCGTCATGGGCACATCGAAGCGACTGTGCGCGAGGCTCAAACCAGACTTTCGACCACTTGGAGTTGGAGCTCGGACGAGAATGGCGTTTTTCGCGTGCATCCGGAGCATATCCACGTCGTAGAGATGGTGTGCGGTTATCTCAATCTCGCTGTAGGACGCGAGGTGGACGAGTGGGTGCATGGATTCTTCGCATTCCCAGACGACTCTTCAGCCTTGTCTGATGGCGGCTTATCACGGTATTTAGCTCAATCATTTGTCAGGCCTGCGGGCTACCACAAGTATTTTTATGAGCTTTCACTGGAATTGGCAGGAATGATAGACCGCGCACAGGTCGTCGAAGCACTCACTCGAGTTCATGGTGAACCTATGGATATGGTGGGGATAGCTGAGGAGCCTTACGAAGACGATTGCCTTGCGACACCAGGTTCCGAGACACGTCTCAACGAAGGGATTGTCGTGACACTTCCCAGCATCTGGAGCACGTGCAGCGGTAATCCTTGCATTTGCGGCGATTCCGTGATGGTGTTAGACACCACGCAAGAACAGCTCCAAGTCCGGGAGCTTGCGTATGGAGAACAATACCTAGCAATAAGCTATGTGTGGACCCAGCACAATGATTCTAGTCTACTTTCCTATATTCGCAGAGCGATCAAAGTCACAGGAGTTCGCTCGGCCTGGGTGGACCGGCTGTGCATCAATCAACGGTGCGACCAGCACAAGGCGCGACAGATCCCACGCATGAGAGAAGTGTACCAAAAAGGATATGCCACTGTGGCGCTGGTTCCTGACATCACGCAAGAGCTTCGTACCACATTCCAGACACCCACAGCCATTGTAACCCCGAGCGATCTATCGGCTTTTGAACCCTTCATAACCCAAATGAAACACTGCGCATGGCGCACCAGGTGCTGGACATGGCAGGAGGGCTTGCTTGGGAGACGGGGATATTACGTTACACAGGAACAGGTTCTTCCCGCTCGCAAAGTTTCTGACTTGCTGGCTATATCCTACTTGGATCAGAGGCAAGTTAGCATCGGGGGTGGGATGATGGAAAGCTTGGGAGTCCGCTCTCCACGGTGCCACATTCGCACGTGGCGTCAAGAAATATCAATTGGGGATCTCCTGGACGCCGAAGACCATGAGCTCCCTGAATACTGGCTCCTCAACCCGTCAAGGGTCGAAAGCCTTGGCGAAGCCCTTCAACTCACCCGAAATAGAACAGCATCACGTCTGGAAGATCAGATCTACAGCGTCCTGGGCATAGTGCCGCGAGGCGAAGACTTACAAGTGATCTATGGTGAGTCTCGCAATGAGATTCTTGGACGAGCCGTCAACAAGGGGCTAGTGGGCGCTGAGATACTGCGCAGCGAGAATGTCAGCCATCATGACCGGCAGAGCTGGGCTGCGAAGGATGACCCGTTTCAGCACATAGGACAAATCTATAACTTGGGGGGAGGCATATGTGGATCAGCCGAGATAGACGATAGGGGGTTAATATCTCAGTTTCACAAACTTGAGGGACTGACTGCGGCCTATTTCAAGGATGATCTCTGGCTACTGAGGCTGGAAAACAGCAACAAGGAGGAAATCACGTGCTTATTGATGGTTGGCGGGACAGAAAAAATGAGTGCTCTGACCAGCCGCGTCGACCTTATCCTACTCCTGGAAGAAAAGATACCAGGGCGATTCAGAATAGCTTTACTTGTGAGCGGAACTGGCCGCAACGTGGTCCGAGTGGCTACTGGATATATACACATAGAGCCACAGATGAAAGTGCAGACACAAGTGGTATGGAGGGTAGTAAAATAGCAGACCAGAGGTCAAACCCCAGTGAACCAAGGATGCCCCAAAGCCCGACGAGCCGTGATCCGCCTCGCAGGGTCCAAATCCAACATCCGCAGTACAAGATCCCTAAACAATCCATCCTCGACGTCCGGCCACGTCGAAAACGGTTTATACCCAATATGCTCCTCCGCCCGCTCATCCCAAAGCATCCCCAAGATCCGGCAGTTGACCTCCTCGTCCCCGACGTGCTTCATGAGCCCGCGCAGCCCATCCTCGTCTCCAAAATACGAGACCTGGCGCTGCAGGCGAATGAACGCAGGCAAGGCGCCTTGCGCCTCATGTTTGCGGAAATCATCGTCTGGCCCGAAGATGACGCGGCCGAGCATAGCGTAGATGCACTACGTAGTGTGCACTTGTTAGAAGGGAAGGTTCGCCACAATTCGTTGGTATTCTGCTTACTACGGCTCCAAATGAGTAGATATCAGAAGGCTTGTTGAGCTCGCCCCTGAAATGTCCCTCTGGGCTTCGCCAATTCTCGTTGCCGGGCAACATCCCTTTGATGCACCGGCCTTTTGGGAGGTATGCTGCATTCTCGATATCGATGATCTGGATCTGGTCAATGGTAGAGCCTGGCCCGATGTTGATCATGATATTGTCAGGTTTGATGTCTGAAGACGAGACGGTTAGTACTGCCACTCCACCCCATCATAAAAGCTCAGGCATTATGCTTTTTCTTACCTAGATGCACTATATCTCGCTCATGCAACTCCGCGATTCCCCGGAGACAAGCCTTGAGAACTTTCTTTCTAACCGCCGGCGGCAGTTGTCGCTTAGCCAGCAGGCTCAGGAAGTTGTCCGTCAGGTATTTGTACACAAAGATGGGTTTGCTGGGGATGGTATCCGAGGGCAGACGCAGGTTTTCGTGCTCGCGGAGTCTAGGCCGTATGTCCTCATTGAAGGCCGAGTAAATTTCTTGCGGGATATCTTTCAGCACGAACTTGTCATTCCCGCATCTAAGGCAAAATTGTTAGCTTAGTCGTTACTGAGAAAAAAAAAATAAAGCTTGGAAAGGTTGGGCGGACGTGGCCAACCACACGCGGCCAACGTGCGGCCTCTCTTGGATCAATTCTTTGAAGATATAACGGCGCCCTGTAGCACCGAGTAAACTCGTAGCCATGAGCACCTAACCGATTAGTCAGCTCTTGAAGGGATCAGATAGAGAGTGTCGCAGTTCTGAATCCTGACAGAAAGAAGTCGTACGACGTAGCAATGCGTGCGCGACGCCTTGGGCTTCAGGTGCCGGAGGCGCGACTGGTCAGACTCGACTTCTGCTACGTCGCAATTCCTTTGCATTAACAAACTACAAAGGCTGTAAGTTGTAAGGAGACCGACAAATTTCGCGTTGAGGGCACCAACAACAGTGTTACTAGGGTGATTGCGCAGGTGGGGTCCCGCTCCTCCTTTACATAAGGCGAACTGGTTCAAGTTTGGTCGCCTCCTTGGCGGCTCGGTTGGTGTCTGGGTACGCCCAATCCCGACACCAGGAAGGATGTCCTTTTTGCAAGTGCGACACTTCATCACTGAAATTACTTGTACTTAATCTCAGGCCTGAGAAGACAAATGGCAATGACAACAACCGCAAGCCCCCGACCAAGCAAAACTTGCACCGTTACGGATTCACGTCCAGTACTATGCAATGATCAAAACCCTGTACCGGCGCGCGTAGAGTGTTTGGTCTATGTATATTGATGCCACCAAATGCCGTCTTCCTCTTCCTGTACCATGCCCTCCTCCTCTACGGCACTACATCAATGCGGTGCGTGTACCTATATCCATCCCCTCACCAAGATGCTTATCCCATCACCCTCACTTACTTACGATCCGGGTATCCAACCAATCATGTCCTTAGCCTCCGTCTCTTCGTCGTCTCTCTTGTCGTCTCTTGTTGTACTGTATCCGTGCTCCCTTCCGCGTACATGTACTCCTAGTACGGTCGGCCGGCCGGACACTCCCCACCTACAGCCTGGACCTGACGACCGTCGTACGCTCCCGCGCAGCCCGCGCAGCCTGTGCCGCAATACCTTGAAAACAAAAATAATAAAAATCAACTTCCTCGCTCTCAACAAACAAAGACTCAGGCTCGGCTGCACCTGACGACGTAGCTCCTCACTCGTCCTTCACCAACTCACCATCCAGGTCCCAATCCTCCGACTGCGCCACCAGGTCCGGGATGTCGTCGACCTTGCACTTCCCATCCAGGATATCGTTGACCGCTGTGAACAGCGGGTACTCCTGCGTCCGCCCCCTCGCCTTGAGGAATGAGTTGACCTCTTTCGCCGTCGAGGTGCCCTGCAGCATCTGCCCGTTGAGCTCCGTGCGCTCGACCTCGGCGACGCTGACGCCGCGCTCCACGGACAGCTTCGCGCAGCGGAAGTTGCGGCCCGACGAGCACGACGTCACCAGGTCCGCCATGCCGGCTGATTCGACCGTGAATGTCGCCGTGTTGACCGTCTGCGGGAAGAACTCCTTGCCGAACTTGATCATCTCGACGATGCCCAGCCGGCAGACCTCCGACTTGGCGTTGTCGCCCCAGCCCTTGCCCACCACGAACCCAGCGGCCACGGCCACGATGTTCTTGAGCGCGCCACCTAGCGACGTGCCCGCGACGTCGGACACCATGCGCACGTGGAAGTAGGGCCGTCGGAACAGGGCCTTGAAGGTCATGTGGTCGAGGGGCGGGAAGGTGTCGGGGACCGCGGTGAGCTTGACCCTACTGTTGCGGCCGCGGGCGTCCTTGTGGGGCTGGTTGACGGGGGTGATGCTGAGGTCGAACTTTGTCTGGTTGGCGGCGGGGCTCTGCGTCCTGGGCGTCGGGTTGCGGCTAGCATCCATGGGCGGGGGGTCGTAGGCGATGGTGGTCGCGCACCACTTCTCGGCGGCGATCTCAGACGCGATGTTGGCACCCGACAGGGCGCCGCAGTAGATGCCCAGCCCGTCGCCGATCCACTCGCTGAACAGCGAGACGCCGTCGTCGGACACGTGGACACCCTTGATACAGCTGATGGCACGGGCATAGGGGACGATGTGGCCGCGCAGCTGCTTGCAGACATTGTCGATGAACTGGTGGGGCAGGTTGAAAACCAGGATGGTCGAGTCCTTGGCGGCGTCGATCAGGTCGGGGTTCGCGATGACGTTGTCGGGGAGCCTGATGCCGGGCAGGTACTTGACGTTCTCGTGGTACTTGTTGATGATGCTCGTGATCTTCTGCTTGGCGTCACCAACCGAGGGGTCGTAGTGTGGGGAGTCGTTGGGTATTGCGACTTCCTCCTCGTAGACCCACATCTGGACCTCGGGCTGGAAAATCTCTGGGTGAGCCTTTGTGTTCTCTGCGACAATCTTTGCGATGGTCGAGCCCCAGTTTCCAGACCCAATAACCGTCACCTTGTGGCGCTTCTCGTAAGCCGCTCCTAGGGTCGCCATGTTGCGTTGACCTGTGTTCCTGTACTGGCTAGATGTGTTCCCTGCTTTTCCTGAGCCCGACGCAGCTTGTCTGCCGAGTTGGAGGGTCGAGTCGAAGGGCGTATATATGCGTGGGAGGCAGCTGGAGCTATACCTGGGGGATGTTTTCGTCGTCGAGAAGTGTCGGTTCGAGATGGAGCTTGTGAGGAGTCTTCTTGTTGACCTGGATGTGTTATTCAGTACGGCAGTGTTTGTGGGAACAAGAGAGAAAGAGTCGACTCGAGCAAGGCGAAGGGCGTGCATGAACGAGAGCTGAACGCAAAAGTAATGGGTGGTCACACGAGCTGTTTTATAGAAACAGAAAAGGAAGAAAGCTGACCAGGAGACGGAGTCGGCAAGAAAGGACGACCCCACGTCTCACTTGACAAGGGTAGGTAGGTACCTGGGAGTAGGTACCAAGGGAGCAGGAGCAGGGCTGGGGGCAGGGCAGGCAAGAACGAGCCAAGAGCGAGACACGGCAGGTCGGGAGGTGGCAGGTGGCACTGGGGACTGACTGCCTAGGTAATATGCCTATATACCGAGAGGTGGGTTGATAGTTTTCAATGGGGGCTAGGTTCTCGTGGCTTCCACATGCTTGTGTACTGGCATTTGTCTGTGCTTTTTGCTGTCATCTGTTGCGCCGCTTTGCGTTGTGTTGAGCTCCTTCCCGCCTTGCTGCCCCTGCTTTCTCCGGTATCTCTGTCCCACTCCCCAGTCCAACCTTCCCCACTGTGCCCCTGCCCGTCAAGCTGGGAAAGTGACGCAACGGCGCAGCAGAACCTGACCGCCTTCTATTTTAAGCGTCACCAGACCACAGCCACGTAGTCAAATACTTCCCACGTGCATGAACCCTCCACTTTAGATCAAGTATCACAATAACACCTCGTCAGTCTGCTGCCCTTCAAAAATGGTGGGGTCCTCAACCATATCCTGACCCAAAGCTTTTTTCTTCTGCCCAGCTGCTGCTCTGGCGCCTCGGGATGTCCCGGCCAGGCCGATCTTGACAAGCTCTCGTGTTTCCATTAGTTGCCGAGGCCGTTGCGACCCCTGCCGGGATTTTTGCCTCTTTATTTTCGGAGCCGATTTCAATGGCAAGGCGAGGTTCGAGGCTGTGAGCTGAACAGGCCGGGCAGGGTGGGTTGTGTCATTTCTGACAATCGAGCGAAGCATGTGAAAGTCCCCATATTTCCCTACCTTATTTCCGTTCCATCACATGCCAGAGGGCCGAACCTCAGGTGAGGCTCACAGGACCCCGGCCAGCTCTGCCAACGCCTGTTCAACATCTGACTGCAGGCCAAAAGCGGAAGGGTCCACACTGCCAGGTGCCCAGATCATGATGTAGGTGGATGAGGGCAGCTCAACACCAAGCACTATGCCTCCAACAGGTCATCAAGAATCTTCAGTAGCAGAAATTCAAGTCGCCTTGTCTATCGCATCAGCATTGATCTGCACATGCCCGACAACTGGCGCAGTTGATACAATGAATTGACCCGTAATGATTAACCTATCATGAGTGACACATAACGATTGACCCACAACAGACTCACCAACAGGCACATGTGCTGGTCACAGCCCAGGCAGCACCTCTGCTATTTCGACTGCCACGCTGGCAGATTCCAAAAATGCATATCATGGAGGAAACTCGACCCTGGTCACAGATCGAATAAACATCGACGATGCTTTCACGTTCGTTCAACACGTCCATCCACCCTGAACATTTCCCCGGCGGAATCTTTCTGCCTTACTAGTATTTCTTCTCCCAAAAGGTGTGATACCGTCAGTTGTAGACATACTATGGCTGATGTGCAAGTTTTGCAAGAGTGGCAGGGCCCACGGCCGCCATCTGGCGTCACAGTACCCTCAGCGACAACCATAAAAGCAGTCTGCGTGGACGTATCCGAAGAGCAAGGTCGTCACCCCATGGGTCTCGCGTACCCGCCTGGAGACCGACCTACGCTATGGATCAAGTACGGCTGGGGCGTGCACTGGGACGAGCTCGTCAACCAGATACGTGCTCACCAAGAGTTGCAGAAAATCGATTCTCCGGTCCGCGTGCCAGTCCCATACTACGCGTTCCAGGACAGCGCGGGTGGGCGGTGGACTTACATCGTTATGGAATATATTCGTGGCGATACCGTAGGATCGTTAAGAAAAAAGGCCCGTGACTCACCAGAGCGGTGCCGGGAAACGTTGGACGGGCTATCACGCCGGGTTGCTTTCGCCCTAGATGAGTTCCTACGCATCCCAGTACCTTCTGGTACTCCACCTGCATCAGTGAGCGGAGGTCTCATACGGCATCCTATTTTTGACGACCATGCGGCGCCCAGGGCTTACGAAAACGTGGAGCAATTGGAGCAGCACTTCAATATGGTAGGCTATTTGCTCCCCCTTCCCATTCAGTCACCAAGTGAGGCTGACCAAGGGGAATACGTTTCTATTCGAAATAGTTCATCAAACTGACAGGCATGCGCAATACACACCCCAACCTACCGCTGCTCAGCGGCCTATCACAGGAGCCCATGGTATTCTGTTACTGTGATGTACATGGCGGCAACTTCATGATCAACGACAAGGACGAGATAGTGGTCGTCGACTTTGCAAAGCTGAGCTATCTGCCACTAAGCTTTGCAAAATATGTCACGACCACTATGGGTTTCGACAGTCTTGGACTAAGTGCGCATCCATGGATCCATTATCCAGACATGGGCGGCCAATCCTGTGAGAACGCCTCGGTATTGAAGGAATTGGAGGGCCCCATGGTCCAGAGCTCTTCCTTCTTCAAGATCATGCGCAGGATACCCGGCTGCCCACCTGATGAAGACAGATTTTGAGCGTCTTTCCACAGAAAGCTCCGTGGAACGCAGCGTGGAAAAGACAGAGTGAGAAGACAAACCGATTCCTTGCATCTACACTATGTCGTCATAGGAGGCTTTTCATGATTGCAATGTTATATATCTGAAAATGCCTCCGCAAAACAAAATTGGCCACTGGCTATATCACGGCGACTTCACTCGTGGGTTCCTTCAGGATTAGAAAAAATACAGCGAGAAATGAAACACATCTCTGGTGGTAGCAAGTAACTCAGTTTGCAGTAATGAAACCTTGCAATGATTTTGAAAACGCCAAACTCAGCAGAGTCGCACAAGACCCAGGCCGAAGTCGGTTCAACATGGGCTGAAACTACCATGACAACGTCGAGGCTTATTAGTCGATGAACGGAAGTGGCTCCGAGAGGCCCGGCTTTGAATGAAATGGTGACTGAGTGGTTCTGCTAGTCTTTTGTATTTCCAAAATTGACTTGCCCTAGCAGTTGAGATTCTAACTGACCTTGGATTCTATTTGCTTGTAAGGTGTCCTCGAAGAGGGGGAAGAAAAAATCGAAAAAGAGAAACCACCAAGAAAGACCAAAAGCCTCCCGAATAAAAGTCCACCTGAATCATATCACACCTCATTTAGCAGCAGCACTTTCTCCGCTTCCCATCCGAGTCTTGCAAGGACTGATCGCTCCGGCTAACAGTCTCAGGGCCAGCAGCATCACGAGTGTTGGCCCCGGACATCCCCGCCCACGCAGCCAACAAGTCCTCCCTGAACCCCTCCAGCGAGGTTGCAGGGCGCACATGGCGCTTGACCATCTCCGACCAGGCAGGGATCCCATCACGGGAGATGACCTGCACCTTGGCAGCGATAGCAGCTGCCTCCTGCGGCACACGGCAGCTCGCGGGCATGAAAGCCAGCGCCTCCACGTTGGGGGTCTCGGTGACCAGCGTGACGACCCCGGCCGCGGCCGCCTCGAGCGGCGTGATGCCGAGGGTCTCGTAGCGCGACGTGCAGAGGAACACACCCGTGCGGCGGACGGCCTTGAACAGCGCGTACAGCTGGTCCTTTGCGAGCCGGGGCAGCACCATGAAGTGGGCGTGCTTGTCGGCCGGAACCGGCTCGAGGAGGGCCCTGCGGCGGGTGCTGTCGGCCTCTGGGTCGCCCACGACGAGGATCTTGACTGAGACCCCCATCTTGAGGAGCTCGAGCCCGGCTTGGATTGTTAGCTCGACGTTCTTGAAGTAGTCGAGGCGCGCCACGGCTGTGAGGAGGACGAGGTCTGCGCCGTGGATGAAGTGCTGCATGGCTGTTGGCAGCAGTTTTGGGTCGTTGCAGGGGGGTACTCCGATTGGTGGGTGGAGGTACTTGAATCGATTCGCGTTGAGTCCTGCGTCTTTCAAGATGCGTTGTTGAAGTCTTGAGTGGGCGAGGACAGTACTGCAGTTGTCCTGGAGCAGCCGCTGGATACCGAGTTGCTGCTGCTGGCAGAGCGTGGCGGCTTTGTCTTGGGAGCCACCAAAGGATAGCCGTGCAAGATCAAGGGAGTATTCCTGAGCAAAGTGCGCAGCAAACGGCCCGTGATGTGTGACACAGAACCGGTAGCCTTCCGGGTGGTAGTGAAGCAGTGTGTCAGTCTGGTAGTAGACAATAGGGTGCGACGGCTTGGGCTTCTTGCCAGACGCGAGCCGGAAGGCTTTCTGGAGACCGGTAGTAATCTGCGATTTGTCCATCTTGAAGTTGAAATACGTGGTGACTATGGCGGCCCCGTTCCAGTCCTCTTCGACTTCGCAGCGTGGCGTAGCCAGCTGTTCATCTCGGCAATACAACACAATGCCAGACAGAATATCATTATCGAGAAGTACGCGAAGAACGGAGAAAGTGAAGGAACTGGCGCCGACTTTTGCTGTAACAAGAGGATCTCGGGAGAAGTATCTCTTGTTGAGGACAACAACGCCCGGTGCAAGTTGTGAATCCATTATTCTGTTTGACAGGGAAGTGAGGGACAATTCGAATGAGACTGGACTTTTGGTATTCAATTCTCAAAGGGAAAGCTGTTTGTTCCACGGGAAGTGATGCCCGTTTTATCCTCCTTCTGAACTCTTCGTGCAACACACCAAATCCCCCAACGTCCTTGAAGTCTTTCACGGACCCCCATCCAACAACCCTCCACAATTCGTCATGGGAACAAGGCTCTCAAAGAAATCTTTGAATTGGACAAAGCTTACGCGCCGAGTGATCACCGGCAGTGACTACGCCTCTCTATACTTTGTGTATACTTCGTGATCGATCTAGATTACTGGCGGACCACATCCGACAGACCCCCACGAGGGAGCCCTTCGCCTTGCACAACCCAGAGGATCTGACACAGCTCCTTCCAAGATCAACCGAGGTGATCGGAAGATGCACTTTCACGAATCTCGGGACCACTAAGATCTTCACAATCCCAGCCTTACAAGGCGACGGAACCTCCCGAGATGCCGTTTGATCTCTACCGGTCCCCAAGGAGGCAATATCTGACTGCAGTTGGCGGTGTACCCATCATATCAGCTTACCTGGGCTAGACACTATTCCTAAATCCTGCCAACATACACTGTAGGTGTGCTGTCAGATTTGCTGGCATGTTGTGGCCAAATCCTCTCGCCGAGATCCACTGTAAGCAACAACAAAAATTTCGTGTCGGCGACGACCGCCGTCCTTTAATACGCCCTTTTATATCTTGTTAAGAGCCAAGGCATGGAATCGTTTTTGCCTCCGTAACATTATTTGGACGTCATAGATCACCTTGGGAGGACAATTGGAAAAGTCTCGAACTTTTCACCGCATGATGACCGCGTCCTACGCTTCTGTCACATTCTATGTCTCGCTTGAAAGCCACAAAACGTGATCCTTCAGCCTGGTACCTAGAGAAGAGCCGCATCGTGCGACTTGGTTGCCTGAATTGACAACAGAATTCCTCAGCAGGAGCTTCGTATGTGCAAGAACTGCCCTTGGCGCTGGGAGTGGGAGCTCCGATTCGACGCATGTAATACAGACCGCCATCGACGTCCCGTCTCTGCGTCCTGCGTCGAGGCTACATCCCTGACCTCGGGACTCGGACAGCTTGTCCGGCCCCCGCCGTTGCTTCGGCGTCTGGTCCAACGCCGTCTATGTCGGGTTACCGAGCACAAGGTTGTGGTCGCGCTCATTCCCGGCTTTAACCCCCTTTGGTGTTCGGATCCGCCTTGGAAATCTTTTGTGCCCAATCTGGGTCACAGAGCCGCATGGCCCTGGCAAGAGCCCGGGATGTCTGGGATCACTTTCTTCTTGCGGTGCTCTCTTTTCTTCATCTGGGTACCTATAGGAGCTCATTCCGCGCGGATTCAACAGAAATTTCCAAGCGGTGAAGCTGGCTTACTGAAGCGACTCTTCTAAGTGTGGTCTAATAATGGCTCACTTCGTCCCTAAAGCTCAATGTGCCTCGGCTTCTTTAGCAGTACTTTTGTGTGCTGCTTGAGAAATAATACGTGTAACGTTGCGTCTCATGCGGCTGAGAAGTGAATGCCGGACTTAAACCAAGACGAGCGCCCCGAGTCTCCTGGTACACCGTGTCGGGTCAGCTAAAATGGCCCAACTCGACTTTTGCGACAAAACCCCATTTCCCTAAAATCAGTACTTAAAAAGTTAATAGACTTACCCTACTAGGGTACTTTTTACACCCCCCTAAATTCTTCCTTACTATTTTTTTATTTATTTTATTTTTTAATATATTTAGTATAATTCTTATAGCTTATACTTATTATTATAAAGATTATTTTAATTAAATATAAAATTAATATTAAATTTTTTTTAAATAAAATTTAAAATTATAATAATATGTAGACTTTATATATTATTTTAATTTTTTTTTAAATTAAAATTTATAATAAAAAAAGATAGTAAAAAAAGATAGAATAAAAGAAGATATAATAAAAGAAAATATAATAAAAGAAGATATAATAAAAGAAGATATAATAAAAGAAAATATAATAAAAGAAGATATAATAAAAGAAGATATAATAAAAAAAGATATAATAACTTTATAATTTTTTATAATTTATTTATAGTTAGAAATTACTATTTTATATTAGTAAATTATAATAATATATTTAAATATTTTTATAAACTTATAAAATAATAAAGACTTTTATTATTATTATTATTAATTAATTTTAATTATTAATTTATTTAATAAAAACTTTTAATATAATTATTAAAATTAAATTAAATATATATAAAGTTTAATTAATATATTTTTATATTTTATTTTTAATTAATTAATTTAAATAATAAAGTTATAAATATATATAAAGTTTTTAATTATTTAAATATATAAATATATATATAATATAATATACTATCTAATAGAATAGATTATTTAATAGAATACTTTTTACTAGTTTATTAACTTTTATTAACTCTAATACCTACCTAATATAGTTAATTTAATAAAAGTTAGTACTAATTAATACTAACTACTTTAAATTACTTATTTTTAATTAATTTAATTAATTTAAAGTAATAGTAAAGTTATAATATAGGTTTAAAAACTTAAGGTTTTAGTAGATAGGTTTATATTTAATAAAGATTATATCCTTATTTTTTATATTAGTTTTATATTACTCTATTTATTTAACTATTTAATATACTAGAAATTAATATTTATTATACTAATTTACTTAAAAAAAATAGAATTATTTTAGTTTTTTTAAATAATTAAGAAATTTAAAATAAACTATAAAAAATCTATAAGTATATATAAAGCTATATAAATCTTTTCTATCTTTTATAGTATATTATTAACTAAGATAAATAATTAACTTTATTATAAGAAAATATATATTAATAACTATAAACTTAATTTAATTAAAGAATAAATACTTATTTAATATATTATTAACTAAGATATATAAGGTTTTCTAATATATTTTTTTAGTATAGAAAATATAGTTAACCTTATACTATTATTATATAATAGTAAATCTATTAATAAGTATTAGACTTAATACTTTATAAATATATAACTTAACTTAAAAACCTAGTTTAATTATCTTTATAACTATTAAAAAGTACTTTATAAAAATCTAAAAATTATTAAAAATTAATTTAAGCTTTTTTATAATATAATAGCTAAGTATAAGATTATAAATAATAACTTATATAACTTTAATAAAATTAGCTTTATAATAAGTATATTAGCTATATTAATAGTTATTATATATATTAATAAATATAGAAAAGTTAAATTAATATAATTTAAAAACTAAAAATAGGTAATAGCTATTAAATATATTAATATAAAGAGGTAGTATATTTTATTATTTATAATTATTTAAGAAGCTTACTACCTTATAAGCTAAACTATAAAGTTAAATTTTTTAAAAAATTAAGTTATTAAACCTACTTTAAATAAATAAATAGATAATTAAATTAATTTAAAATAAGTTTAGTATTTTAAAGAATATATAAAATAATAAATAAAAGGTAGATATTAGATATTTATTTTAAATAGATATAAAAGCTATATATTAATAGATTTTAAAAATTATTATAAAATAAATAATATTATTACTATTAATATACTACTATATTT
>JUJX01000305.1:0-53862 GCA_000800745.1 Diaporthe longicolla
AAATATAAATTAGTAAGAGGTTAATTAAATTAATAAAAAGTTAATTATATATAGAATATACTATTTACTATTTAATAGGATTTACTTTAAATAAAAAGGATTAGCCTATATATAGACTATATTAGTAGGTACTAATAATAATTCTTACTCTAATATATACCTTTATTTTATAGTACTATAGTTAATTAAGTTAGTATATTATATTAAATTAAAAGATAATAAAGGTTTAAGTTTAACTTAACTTTAGAGAAAATAACTTTTTAAAGCTTACCTACTACTTAATAAAAGACTGTTAGTATAGGAATAGGGGTAAGTGTAATGTAATTACTTATAAGGTTATATAATTAATCTATAGGTATATAGTAAAGGTCTAGCCTTCTACCTTCTAAGTATAAGCTCTTCCTCTAAATATACTAATTAACTAATATAACTACAACCCTTATATATATGTGAGACCTATACTAATAAAGGTAGTAATAAAATTAAAGTTAAATAAGTAACTTTTAGGTTAAGCTTTAAATAAGTATAGTTATATATATAAGTAGCTTAGTAAGAAAGTTATTAGTTAAAAGGTTTAAACTATATTAACTTTCCTCTATAATTATACACTAAACCTATAAATTATATAGCTTTAATAACCGTACTAAACTAAGCTAGAATCCTTAGTATATTATATCTATACTATTACTAATATCCTAGTAAACTCCTAGCTTTAGCTATTTAAGCTCTTACTTAGGTAATACTAGTTTTAAACTCCTTTAAAAAATAGCTAAAAATGTTTCTATATATATAGTCTTTCCTTTTCTTAACTATAAATTTCAGCTAAACTCGCTTATCCTTACTATATATATAGAGAACTATGCCTAGCTCCTAGGGGAGAACACACGTATAAAGACTAAGCGAGTTATAAATGTACGCTTAGTGCTGTAATTATAAGAATAATGTAACTTAACTAGTATAGATAATTTAACTAGGCTTAGTAGGTTAAAATAGGTCTACGAGTTATAATAGTCTTTTAATTATAAGAACGGAGATATTTATAGGGTAAAAAACGAATAGTATAAGGTAATTAAAATAAGTCTATAATTAAATTATTAATATAATACCTATAAGAACTATATTAATATATATATATATTAAAAATCTTTAAAATTTCTATTTTATTCTTATATAAAATTTAACTTTATAATAATTAATATAATATTAATATTTAATAAATAGTAGTATACTTTAAATTTTTTAAAAGAATTTATATTATACTATTAATTTTAACTTAAAATTTTTTTTTTTTAAATAAAAACTCTAATACTTTAGTATACTATAAGAAATAAAGAATTTATATATATTTTTTATATAATTATAACCTTATTAAATTCTAAGTTATAACTTTATAAAATAAATATTATCTATTAAATAAAACTTTAAATAAGAATATAAAACTAATTTTAAATAACTTTAAATTTTATATACTTAAATATTTAAAAAAGGTATTAATAAAAGAGTATATATATAGGCTAGAGGCCCTACTAGCTACTTAGTTATCCACTATAGCCTATTCACCTATACTCTCTAAAAACTAAACCTTCCCTTTATAACCCCTTTAAACTTTCCCCTTTATATAAAAGATAGCACTAAGTTATTTTAAATTAATATATTAAGGATAGCTACTTTATCTCTATTTCCCCTCTTATAATAATTAATATAAAATTAGAAAGATATATATATATATATTTTAATAAATACTTTAAAAATTAAAAAAAGGGGATTCTACCTTATATTATCCGTTTTTTACCTTATAAATATCCGTTCTCTTAATTATATTTCTATTAAAGATTAATATATAATAAGTAACGTATTTTAAATTAATGCTTTCTATTATAAGAATCTTTTAATTAATATTCTCCTTATTAAAACTACTCTTTTTAAATAATAATATAACTAATTAAGTAAAATATATTAATGTTTAAAACTTATTTTAGATATTTAAACCTTTATAATTACTAAGCTTTACTTAACCTATAGGTACTATTTATATAAAGTATAGTTAGGGAGTATAGGGTAGCTTAGTAATTATAAAGGTTTAAGACTAAAATAAAAAATATATAAAAAGAGAGGAATACTCTAATAGTAGAGAAAGTTTCTAAGCTAACTTTTTTTTAAAATCTTTTTTAAACTAAGTAAATACTTTTTTAAGATTTAAAAGCTTTTACTAATTCTTTTTTTATAAACTATATTTAATTTATTAAGAAATTAGGAAAATAAGATATAAGTAATTAGAAAAGGTATAAACTATTCCTTACTTTATTTTATTAATTAAGGTAGTTATATTTAATAAAATAGAAGAATTTTAAAGAAAGGAAATAATAAGAAGGAAGCTTAGCTTCTTCTTTTATTTAGTATTTTATTTATATTAAAATTACTAGCTAAGAAAGTAATTAGATTAAAGAGTATTTAAAGAGTATTCTTAATTATATTATATTAAACTATTCTTTACCTTTAACTTTTCTATATTTTAGTTTTAAATATCCTTTTTAAGTATTTATATACTTATTTAATAAGTAAATTTTTAAGCTAATATATTATCTTTAAAAGCTTCCTTAAAAATTTATTAGTATTATACTATACTCGCTTTTACTATATAAAATAAGTAGGGAAAGCTATACTAAAAAAATACTTAGTAAAGGGTATCTAAATATTTAAGATAACTTGAAACTTACTTAACGCCAGAGATGTTAATCATGCCTATCACCCTTGAATACCTAGGTACTTAAATGTTAGTTGCAGTAATTTCCACAAGCTTGTTCTACGTCCTCCCCATTAAACCCCGAGATACGCAACGACTTGGGAATGCTATTTCCTCAATGTTGTGTTGCGGTCTGCTTCGAATTGAATTACTTCTGAGTATTTTGACTCTTATGGCTAGACACGGCTCACTCATGTCTTCATTGGATTCTGCCTGTAGGAAACCGAGTTCATGTATTCCTGTCTGTCAGCAGAATCGAAGTTGCTGACAAGCTTCGGATCGGATTTGGGGAGCTAGACGCGAGAGCTTTGCAATTTTGGGGTTAGCGATTCCGGGGGTCCAAATCTGCGTCGTCACCTTGCTGGGAAACGCGTTACTGGTTTACGCAGCAAAGAAATCTGTACAGATGATTATTGAAGACCATAAAGTCCGTCATTATTTTCGGATCCATCGCATCTCGGCACGAAAGGTTGCTCCGACGGACCCGACGAAGCTGTTCGTTTAGTTCGAGGCATGTGGTAGGGCTGACTCCTTTACAGTTTGCGGGAAAAGTCCATGACGCAACGGTTTCAACGCCATCGGCTTTGTTGTGTCTGCATCTAACTTCCACGACAGCAAGTCACCTTTACATCATCATCAAGTACGAATTAAAAGGACACCGTCTGCAGGCCGGGACTGCTACAGGAACCCTCATACACTACATACACTCATATCAAATCATTGCTTGAATAATTAGGAGCACCACGGCCTCGACTTTTGCGGAAGCCTATTATCCACCTAACAAGGAATCTATCAAGAATAAATTCTCGATCAGAATGGGTGTCACTCTGTCCACCGCGCGCTACATAGCGCCTATTTCTTTCGTCGTAAGCAATTTCTGGATGTTAAAGAGTTTTCGCACACTCTGCCATTGGTAGGTTCTAACTGAAAGCGTCTGAATAGATCGACTTCGCCGCTCAGCAATATGGAATGCTTAGCACGCCGAATATGAAGGACGTCCATGACGCCAATCTCTCCTTCTGGTCTCCCCAGCCATTCTTCATCGCGGGGTTCTTCTTCCCACAACAGCTGTTTCAGCTTGCCTGGCTTTGGCGCCTGTGGCGATCCAACGACCAATCTGCACTTGAGGATGGGGCAGTGAACACAATGGTCGACTTCAGCCCCTTCTACGCTTTGGGAAATCTCTGCATCGCAAGCTGGATGGTCTTTTGGAACGCCTCGGACCTAAAGACTAGCAACATCTTCGTGGTCATCAACTCCCTCGCTCAGCTCTACTACATCTTTGGTCGTCTCCCGCCGATGAATCTGAATTCCACAAACTCGATTTTGGCACACATTGTGAGCAAGACATTCGCCGGAATCGGTGTTCTGGACTTGTTGCACAATGGATCTGTTGCGTACTTTGTTCACCAACAGCCCTCGACTGCTGTCAAAGTCCTGACCGGCTTGGGATTCGCGGGTCTCGCGTCCTGCAGTGACTGGATTTTCGGAGGATGTCTAGTATATGATCTAGTGGCCCTGTCAGTTGGGCAGCGGGCTTACGGCAACGAGAGTTGGAGCAATATGCTGGGACTTTTCGCTGCAGGAACAGCTACTATTGTTGCTGGCAGGAATCTTTTGAGGTAAGTGATCATAACACATCATTTCGACCTCCAGACGGAGGCTTCTATTCGTGCATATGCTGACGACAGAAAATATAGGCCACCATACATCCGCTCACCCAAATCTGACTACCGTGCTCTATGAGCAGTCTCTGGGCCTCTAAGCTGCGAAACGGAAACAGAATTGTAAGCTTTCGGGCTGGAATCTGTGGTGCTTATGTGGAAGGACTTCAGGAAGGCGTTCTGAATGTGGCTTATAATTTACGAAGGTGATGCATACTACTACTCATTGTATAATATTTTGTGGCCTGCCAGCGGAAGCAACAACTTGAAATGAGCTTCATGGTGTGATCTTTACAATGTTTCCATGAATGGCAAGTTAGCCGGTATTCTCTCCTCGAATATCTGAAACTGCAAGAGGCCAGAGTACATCACACGTCCTCTATCACACGAGACGTTCAAGTTGCAGCCTTACCCGGGGACTATTCCCTTGGTACAGACTTGGTTACGAGATGCAAGAAATCGTTGTACGTCCTACATAATCAGCGTGGACCGAAGATAGAATCCAATATGTCCATGCCATTGACTTACAACTGTCTTGCACGAGAGCCTGCGTAGCAAGCAGAAAACATAAGATTGGCCGCGGTACTGTCTGGTATGTTTCTGTGGTTCTGTTCTTTGGGCTTACTGGCTTCGGAGTTTCCCAAGTACTCAAGTCGAAAGACCTTTGCTTTCAGCTCATGCCGCTCAGCCTGCGCCGGATACCAAGTTCCATTTCATTGTGAGCACATGTGTATAGTATGCTTCGCAGTCAGAAATCACTGAGTCGCCTTCCTCAGCATCGGTGGCCACGTTCTCATCCCGTAGCTCGCCGTGGAAGGAGTATGGCTTAATGCCCCCCCCATCCAGCTCCTATAAAACGTAGGATCAAGTGGGGCTGCGCCCTCGCAGCCACAGCCCTTGCTGTTCTACAGCTCTTGATTGACCATCTGGGGGTCGGGTGGACATTCACTTTCTTCGGGTTGACAGGTGGTCTTTGTGGGCCACTTATGCTGCAGCAAATGAGGATGGTAATACTAGCACAGGAATGTAAGCAAGGTGTATCTTTGCGGCGCTGTAACATTGCTGGCGCCGGACAGGTTTGGAGGCCTCAAAAAGATCAATGTTGAAATAGCTTGCAACGAATTTATTCGTGCATTCAGTCGAACGCAGGAAACAGTTAAGCCTTGTACTCGTGACGTCTTATTCCCGGTGTGTCGACCTGAACTTTGTGAACATTGCCCGTAGAGCCATCAGATGCGATAGAAGTGATGAACAATGTCCTCATATCCTCACCCCCAAAAGCCGGACATGAAGTCATTTTCGCTCCAGGCAGAACGCATGTTGCCGCAGCCTCGCCGCTTGGGGAGTACCGCACGAGCTTTCCCTGGGAGTTGGCTGCTACCCAGACGTGTCCTTCCTCATCAACTGCCATACCATCCGGCATCCCACCATTCTCCAGATGGACAAATAGCCGCTTATTTGAAACAGAACCGTCGTCCGTGTCGTAGTCGTATTGGAATATTTTCCCCTTAGGCGTCTCGCTCGCGTACATGGTCTTGTCGTCTGGTGAGAAGACGGGCCCGTTTGGCACGGGCGTTTCCACGAGGTTGTCCAACTCCCGCACAGATGCCGTGCTGGCCTCGCTGGGGCCCTTTTCCATGCACCAGAGCCGACCGATCGGCTCCTCCTCGTCCAATGCCATGGACCCTGCCCACCATCGCCCGTTCGCATCTATTGCGCCATCATTCATCCGAACCTTTGCGTCGAGACTCTTGTCACTGTGCTGGAGGGTCGCGATGTCCTTCAGGGTCCCTGTCTCCAGCGACAGCAAGGCAATGCCAAGCCTGGTCTGCACGGCTAGGACATCTGTACGGTTGGCAACGACTTCCAGTCTTGTGATGGGCTGGTCGAATTCGTAGGTCTTTCGTTGTTCCCAGCCTTTGGATTCGGGCACCTTATGTACAAGTCGGTTTTTGATGTCGACAAAGAAGAACGTCTTGTCACTTGTACGGTACAGTGGGCTCTCGCCAAGCCCGGAGGCAGATGGAAGCCATTCTTGTGCTGAATACTCCTTCATGGTGAATGCCTTGATCGTGAAATCCCTGTAGCTAAGCTTAGATGAGATTTGAATCTACCGCTGAATTGGGAGGTTGTTCAATTCTGAACCAAGAGTCATCCATCTGGTTATTCAATGTCATCTTTGTTCGTGACGTCACGCACGCATAGGTCATACGCCATTCCTCAGACATCCATATCGCTCTCAGGTACTAATGACGTTACGAAAGTGGACATGTTAAGTGATTTGTGTTGGCTTGTCTCAGGGGCATTTCCGTTGGTGCTTTACCCTTTGGTTCCAGATCTAGGTATGCATGGAGGTGTTGCGAACCTGCTACTACGATAGTGTACCTAATTGTTCTCCCATGATGCCCCATAATCTCAAACAGCATTTCATATGCTGGGCGGAGAGTTTTAGGCGCGAAATTTTGAAGAGGGGGGGGGGGCTTTCAGCCATGCATTCCTAACAAATGCAGATGAAGTAGAAGTAGAGGCTACAATTCGAAGAAGCTCTCGCAACGTGATAGTGGCACTCGAGCAGTCAGAGTCGCAGTCGCTTTGACCCCTGGTCTAGTGCTATTAATATTCCGTGATCAAGCTCACGCTAAAACATCTGCCATCCGTTTCCCCCGGGCGCGCGTTTCGAGAACCACCTAGCGGCAAGCCGTGCACAGCATATGGCTCCGAACGTGGCTCGCCCACAGCGTAACACTAGGACCTGAGCGGCGGCCACTAATTCTTTCCAGCGGAGTTCTATTGGCAGTCAAGGGTAAGCCGAAGCCACCATGGGCGGCGGACTTGATCTGGACCTCCTGTGACTTGCAGCGCACCCTCGGTGCCGCGGTGGCCTCGGGACTTTCAGCCCTCGGGCACCTGTGCCTCGCGTGCGCTGGTCTGCCACTGCTATTCGAGCTCTCCAACAAGCTAATGCAAGCGAACACAAATTACGAAGTCCCTTAATTCAGCCTTCGCAATGACCTCCTTCATCGCTCCGTGTGGCCCCGTTACACTGCTGCAGCCTGCCCCTGACTAGGCCTTTGGTCTACAGGCCCAACATCTCACGCTCATGTCCCTATCAAATATTAGAAAAATAAAAGGGATGCCATTCCCTCGACACTTTCAAGATCTTTCTTATTTTGAGCATTCATTAAAGGTTTCCTACAAGATCTCCTACCTTCATTCGCTTATCAGGTACTCGACTATTGTCACTCTTTAGCATTATTAGTCGACTAGATTTTAACATTCCTAAACGCAAAATGTTCTCTCTCGTTCAGCTCTTCACCTTCGGTCTGGCCGCTTTGACCGCCCGTAATGGGTTCCAGGCCTCCACCACCAGCAATGTTGGCGTTTCTCGGGTCGCGGTAAGAAGGATCCTCGCTGTTCAATTTTCAACAAAGACTAATCAAACGATATTAGGGCTCAGCATTGATGGCCTTTGCTGTACCTGCATTGGCAATTCCACTTGAGATTGTTCAGCTCGTTGCCAGAAATGGCACTTCAGCTCCTGGCGGAGAGGATTGCGACGATGACGACGATTCTGAGAAGGACGATGGAGACGATGGAGATGACGGAGACGATGGAGATGATGGAGATGATGGAGACGATGGAGACGATGGAGATGATGGAGATGATGGAGACGATGGAGACGATGGAGACGATGGAGACGATGGCGAGGACGAGGACGCGGACGAGGGTGACTCAAAAGACAAGGGCAAGCTTTGAGCGCAGAATCGATCAACCAAATAGCCACCTGGGCACGTCTTCGCCTCCTGCTAGAAATTCATACGACCAATTTATCATACCACGCCATTACCAAACAAATTCCAGACTCCTACAAAGCCGTCATGTCTAGAATTGCCCTCGTAATTAATTATGAGATCGGAGATTCGCACTGGAAAAAAAACGGAGAATACACCGGTAAATACTCCTTTTTTTAATTATTTACACTATATACTAAGATATATATATATATTATTTAAATTATAGCTTAATTTTATTTTTAAGTATTTAAATATATAAAAATTAAAGTTATTAAAAATTATTTTTATATTTTTATTTAAGTTTTTATCTAGTAAATAATATTTACTTTATAAAGTTATAACTTAGGTTCTAATAAAGTTATAATTATAAAAATAATATAGTTAAGTACCTTATATTTTATAGTATACTATAATATTAAATTTTATGCCTAGAAGAAAATCTAATTAAAAGTTAAAATTAAAAGTATAATATAAAGCTTTTTTTAAAAAAAGTTAGAATATTCTACTATTTATTAAATATTAGTTTTATAATAATTATTATAATATTAGGTTCTATATAAAAGAAAAAAAGAATTTTAGAGGATATTTAATATATATATATTAATATAATATTTATAGGAATTAAGTTAGTAATTTAATTATATACTTATTTTAGTAACCGGTGTACCCTCCGTTTTTTCCGGTGCGAATCTCCGATCTCTTAATTATTCGTATCGAAACAACAGTCAGTGAGTTCGCACGTTTTCAGGCACAGTGGCCACCTTGCGGCAGAGAGATTGGCTAACTTCAACTATCCAGAGTGCCCTAGAGTAACCGAACAACTGATCCAGAGGACGCAGGAATGTCTCTTCTGTCACCCAGTGGTGGGCGGCCAGTCCTCAACCCCACGGCATGCTTCCGCATGAGATCAGAAGAGCTGTTCCATGCGCTCTGATCACTTCTCAACTGGCAACTGCCTAAAAGTCTCCATGGCAGCTTCATATTCATAGTTCAAGTTGCGCATGGTTTTAGCAGAATTTTCCGAGGGCCGGTCTACCTGCATTGTTGTATGTCGCCTGCGACAGTCACAGTTTTCCAGGCATACGGTTTGGTTTCAATCGTATTATTGTAATAGCCTTTTGCGCGCTGGGAAACCTCGGCTCGAACACATGTAAAAGTATATCTGCAGTAATGGGGTTTCTTGGGTTGTGGTTGAGGAGCGGGCGGGCGGGACTACATCAGACAGGGCACGGTCGACTCGAGAGTTCGTGTCTGACCCAGAGTTGGCTTGGATTGAATGAGCTGTGACAGCAAAGCTTACCTCAGTGTAACCACGACGGCAAAGTGGGCACTCCGCCTTGTAGTTGCAGACGAAGTAATGGACCAGGCCCTCTCGTGTAAATATGTGCTTACACGGCAACGTGTGCACATTGTCGCCAGGCGCGAGGAGCTACGTGAAGATGCCCACGTCCATCTCATCCTCGTTCTCGTCCTCGTTCTCGTCCTCGTTCTTGACCTCGTTCTTGACCTCCTCCTCCTTGGGTTCCTCGATGGTGACAGTTGAAATTCCTCTGAGCCAGGCCTCGACCTTCTCTATGGAGCGATGACGCCATGGCTGTGTTGGTTGTGGGTTGGACGACTCGACAATAACTCAGTCAGGGATTTCTTCTGTCCGCGGATGATTGTAGGGCCAGGCAGGGGCTTCATGTTGTGGGGTTGCCGGTGGGCGATTGCTGTTGACCGGCCGGGCCCATCCACCAAAGTCGCTACACCACCCCAGGAAGGCTGTGGGGATGCGGGCGGTCGGTGCTCCTAGACGGGCTCACGTCGCTGTTGGGCGAGGTCCATGTAGCGTTGTGCTACATTGTATGTGCGACCGTTGGGAGCGGTATAGCGCAAGGTGCCAGGAGGCTGGAGCCCTTCTTGAGTAGGGGTTTGCGATCGGGGAGGAAGGACAACGTCGTCAAACCCGTCGGTCGACTCGAGGTCGATCTTGGACTCGCTGTCGTCGTCGACGCGCTCAACGTCGTTGTTCGCGGTGAACTCATCATGGGGCTGCGGTTATTGGGGGGCCTAGCCTGGTTTGGGTTCGGCTGACAATGTCAACTGTGTTCATTTTTGTGAGGGTGGGTTGAGGTAGGAGAAGACTACGTACCGTTGTCGCGATGGGCGCCTCTGCAGCGTTAGGGGGGTCTGTGGTGATCGAGTTCTTGAGGATGGTTTGGATATTGTTTGACAGCTTATGGAATGACTTGTGTTCTTAGCGAGTCTACAAGATCGCAATGCGGTTGTTTGCTAGTGTGAGGTGGAACACAGGAAGAAGGAGGGTAGGAAGAAGGAGGGTAGGAAGAAGGAGGGTAGGAAGAAGGAGGGTAGGAAGAAGGAGGGTAGGAAGAAGGAGGATATCAAACCCTCCAGGTCTCTTTCAACCAGGTTTGTACTCACTCAAATCTGTTGTCCGCGTCACTGTCAACATGAGATGGAGTCTTATGGACCTGTCCACGTTTCTAGAGGCATATGCTACAGTGAAATAGGGACGTTTTACTACCGTTGACTTCCCAAATGGAAGATTCCTGCTTCCACTGGACTTATTCCATGGCCCTGGAGATGATGGAGCTTTGGAAAACACCCCGGATGAGGTAAATTGCTTTCAACGAGAAATGGCACTACCTAGGTAGCGCAGACACCCAGAATGGACAATGCCATTGAGACGATCGTATGCCTCAACATCCTTTCTTCAAGCAAGCTTAGATTTGTTCTATTTAGGATGTTCTACCCTCCAAACTTTCAAGGCAAGTTCGAGCATAGTAGCTGATAAATAATCGGAGGCAGTACCCGAGTTCCCCCGCGGTGGCACCATCATCCTTCTCGATTTACGGCGCTTACCTTCCTCAAATTCATACTACACATCCTGGTAGAGCAGTGTAAGAAGAAGATGTAAGAAGAAGAGTGCCGCATTCCGTGATCTCTGATTATGGTTATGGGGTCGTTAACACACCACAGCCGCCGGGGGAACCGATCACTGTGCGGGACAAGAGGCTACACAACCGAGAGAAGATGGTACGCCTTCGAGAGGAGATAGTCAGGCTGTAGGAAGAATGGGTTGAGAGGAATTGGTTGTTGCCAGAACTGCAAGAACAGCAGGCATCATCCTCAAGGGCGGCAACATCACCCTTCCACTTGCAGGCAGTGGCATAATCCTCCCAGAGGGAACTAGTACCAAGCTCCTAGGCCGCAAAATTCTCCAAGGCAGCACTACAACCTCCCATGCGGCACCTTCGTCCTCACAGGCGACGTCACCACCCCAGGCAACACCAAGCTCCGTGACGGCACCATTCTCAAAAGCCGCATTGCCCTTCCAGTCGCAGTCATGGTTATGGATACCAGTCAGCATCACCCTCCCAGTGGGCACCAACCTCCCAGATGACATGGTCCTCCCTCACAGCAGCAGCATCCTCCCCAGCAGCAGAAGGCTCCCTGTGCCTGCGGGGACTGAGGTCACCTCGGCCACCAGGTTAGGGGTGATCCGGGCCCTCTTCCCCAGCAGCAACACCCTCCCAGGCAGCGCCATCCTCCAAGAAGATCAAGCACAAGAGGAAGAAGACCAAAAAGTAAGTCCCACCATCCTGTCTACACAAATCCCATCCACTGACATTATATAGATGGCCGGAACGACGAGACCTGGCGACCCCTCCTCCTCTCAACCAGGGGCGATCGAACAAGCGCGGCGGCGGCGGAGACCGGGGTGGCCGGGGCGGCAGCAGCAGCAGCCACAACAACAGTGATGGCGGTGGCGGTGGCGGTGTCGGCAGGCCGGTATGTACCACTCTTCTTCCTTATACCACTCTTCTGTTTTCCTTCAATAGGATAAGTACTAATACATATCTAGGGCGGCACCATCACTTCCCAGGCGGCACCAGACGGTTGGCTGGGCCTGCGGGGACCATGGTCACCTCGACCACTAGGTCGGGGGTGATCCGGGTCCTCGGCCCCGGCGGCATCGTTCTCCCAGGCGGCACCAACATCTTCCCAGGCGGCAGCTTGTCGTTGGTCCTGCGTTCTCCCGTGTGGGCCGAAGGCCACCAATGGGTCGTGGGAAGCCACCCCATCCCCAATGGCACCATGGTCGTGGCTGGTAAGTCCTAATATTTTAATACAAGTATCAATGAAAGGACTAATATTATTTATTAGTGGCGACGCCCTCGGCGGCACCTGAGGCTCTTCTACCTGCCGAGGCAGAGTCCTCGGGCAGAATCCTCCAGCCGGCATCACCTGCCCAGACAACACCATCACCTTCTCTGGCGACACCACCCTCCCGACAACATTACCCTCCAGCCGGCACTATCCTCCTAGGCCTGACCACCCTTATAGGCGGCAACATCACCCTCACAGGCGGCACGGCACCTATGTCCTCCCAGGCGGCGCTCTGTCGGTGGTGTTTCCGTCGGACGTGTGGGCCGACGCCCACCAATGGGTGGCAGGGTTCGCCCACCTCCTGCCGAACGGCACCATCCTGGAGGTTGCCGGGCCGTGGCGGAGCCTCGCCAGTTCCTGCCTGTGGAGGTAGAGTCCTCCGGCGGCATCCTCCCAGGCGATATCATCCTCTCCGGCAATACCAACCTCCCAGGCAGCACTAATCTCCCAGGCGGCACCACCCTCCCCGCGGCAATGATGCTTGCCCGCGGCACTATCCTCCCAGAGAGGGTCACCCTCCTAAACAGCATCACCCTCCCAAGCGGTACCAACCTCATAGGCGTCATCGTTCTCCCAGCCGGCACCATACTATAGGACGACACCACACTCCCCGTCAACAGCGCCCTTCCAAGCAGCATTACCTTCCCTTCCCCACGGTAGTGGTGCTTGCCGGCAGCACNCCCCCAAAAAAAAGAAAAAAATCCATCTTCGATGGCGATCCCAGACAGTGACGCCCTCCCAGACGACAGCTCCCCCACCCCCAAGAATAGGGCCATCCCGGACAGTATTACGATCCCAGGCGACAACATTTCTGAAGTGCACCCTTCCCTGGTCGTGTGGGCCGATAACCACCGCTGGATGGCAGGGAGCCACCCCCTCCCAGACGGTACGGTCCTGGAGGTCGCCGGCTCCCCAATTTCATCCAAATTTCAGCTAATAATCCTCGCGTGGCTGTAGAACGCCCAACAGACTCGGGCCGGGATGCAGGGCTGGGTACTGTCGGGCCAGCTGCCGTGGTGGCAGGCGAAGGCCGAGGTGCAGCCGTGGGCGCCCGCGGGCGAGGAATGAACTACGGAGGAGAGTCATATCCTGGTCGGAAGTCCTCCCAGGTGAAATGGATTACGTCGGGGTGGAAGCTTGGAGAGCTTCGAGAGCTTGCAGCCCGATGTGGAATGATCATGGGCTGGGCAAGGGCAGGCGGCTGGGCAGAGGAAGGGTGCGGTTCGCGGAGGTGAGTTCGAACCCAGACCTGTGCCGCCTTGAGGCAATGCATTGTCTCAAGGGCTTCCTGGTCATAACTACCCAGAGGAAGGATGAGGCGCACGAGGTTGGCGTATGCCTGCTCGATCGTGTCATACATCTTGGCGAATGACAACAAGGATGACGACAAGGACGACGAGAAGCCCTGATAGAGCATATAGTCTCCAAACTTAGGGCATGTCTTTGCTTCATCCTGAAATCACAAGACCAATTCATGATTTCACGGGCTTGCCGGAAAATTTAGTTGTCTATTTCAAGCATTATATCAGAGCTACTCTGGTAATTTTCCACAATGTAACTACCTACCAAGAAATACTTACTACCTCAAAAGAGTTATGCCTCAAGTAACTGACAAAAAGTCTGGCTAAGAAGAAGACTATGAAGAAATGAAATTCTTGGTCAATGATCTATGAAAAAGATAGTATTTGAGATTTTGCCGTGAACTTGACAATATTTTGGTCGCAGTTCCCATGTGTGGACTCTGAGGGCATGTTGCTGGCTGGATTGATAAAGCACTCAAAGTGTCCTGAAGTAGACCAGCAGCCAAATGGCAGAGTTTTCAATTCTTGACCGTTTGCCAGTGGCAACGCCGTTGGAGCTGGACTCGACTGGCGTCGTTTGAAGCTGCCAACAGGCTCTTTGTTGTTTTGGGGCCCAGTTCCAACTCGTATGTTGAACTCATCCCCTACCTGGGTTAGTTGCTGTTGACTGTTTCCTCGAACTTTCCAACCCGCCCATCAACTTCTCCCATCAATCAATGTCAGTATCTCCTGACCGTACCCTGCTTTCAACAACCCCACACTAACTACTTGCTACAGTTCGACCGCAATCAACGATTCGCACGTTCTTAAGCCAGTACCTTAGTTCTCTCCTGTCCGCACTCAGTCCCATCGAAAGGAATCGCTAGAGGTCTGTACATCGTCTTGAAAGTGTGTGACGACGCGCTGATGACGATTACAGATGCCACCTAGTGCCAATAACGAGGAGGATGCACGCCTCAATGCGCTCGGAGAATCCGACATCGATAGCTCTGAAGCTCTATCCGCCGAGTCCGACGACTCTGATGACAGCGATCGCGAATCTCTCGCAGGTAAGCATCACTCCCCCCCAGCTATGGAACCCCGTATTCGACGTTTTGCAATGTCTCAGAACACAACACTTTGGACCCCGTGGCACCACTTACTTCGCGCTTAGACAAGTACCAGGACGTCCAAGTGATCTGGATGGAGCCGGGAAAAGCACCCATCGAAAGCCCGGAGGCTGTCACCTTGGAAATGAAGGAAAACTTGCGCGATCTGATCTATCGCGTCAAGGCTATTCACTTTGAGGGCACCGATGTGGACAAAATCCCCACTGCAATCGAAATGCAGAGGCTGTTGCAATGTGTCTTTGCCAAAGGCTGGGTCACTGGCGACCCACACTACATGCAGGGCAAAGACAGAGTCATGCCCAACATTGATGATGTTGCGGTGCAAGTCGGCCTGTTTTCCAAGAACATTGGCGCGACTACAACCGTGCCGGGCACCTCATCCACGAAGAATAGGTCCAAGAGACGCAGCGGCCCGCAGGCCAACAACATCTCCGGCCCGCAGGCCAACGACACGTTCAGGGTCAAGAAGCTCCGCCGCCACCCTGCCACCGCCCATATCGCTGCGAAGTTAACGCTGAAGAGGAAGAGGGAGGCACACTCAAAATCTCGAGAGAAAGAGAAGCCTGTGTATGTAGGTTATTCGCCTGGAAAACACCCTGGTTTCATGACCTTCGAATTTTACGACTCGCGCCACAGACTCCTGCCTAGGGGTGTCCATGAGTTCATCGATCTGCACGTTGGAATCCAGGATCTCCAGCGGGCCAGGGGACTCTCAATGCAGCGTTACGACAACTTCAGACTCCAATACGCCCGGGCGTACAACCTCCATGCGGCTATCTTCATGGCCAGGAACCGACTTATGCACTGGGCCAACGGCCGCTCTGTCACCTCTCGCCCTCGGAAGGAGAACTACGAGCTTTTCGTCTCTTACAAGTTGATGCGCAACATGGAAGAGGGATGCAGTGAAGCTACCATGAACATATGCAGGGAACAGCCGATCCCCAAGTTGTTTGATGGCATGAATATGCTTTGGCAGTGAAGGAAGAAGGAGTAATTTACGCCCGCAGGCTAGGAAAGAGGAGCAGCCATTTACGCCCGCAGGCCAGGCTTGTTGTATACTCCTGCATCAATTTCAAATATGCTCATGGCAGTGTGCACTCAAATGAAATACTCGAGCTAAACATTCCCGGAAAACGTGCAGCTAAGGTTGATGAAATGTGTTTAAATTTATGACTTCGGGTATGTGGCGAGACACTCAAATTCCGGTGATGTAAAAATGCCTTTGTACGTGCAGGCTTTCTCATGGACATATGATGACCCAGATGGTGGCCGTCTAAGGGCTCGCTGATGAGATTTGATTTGACGAATGTTTCGGCGCATCGCCACAGCCCGATCGATATTACACCGGAGGGCAAATCGAGGCCTGGCTGGAGGGAATTTCGAGCACAACGATTGAGGAGCACGTTGAAGAGAACAAGGACAAAGAATACGAAGGAAGATCGACATACCGGTGTCTCCACGCGAGCGTGAAGACGCTGTCACACATACTACTACCATATTTCCTTTGCCTCTACTGGGTGTGTTCTTGAGTTTTTGGCTTATCCGGGCGTGAATGTGGGTATTAGCCCTGAACCCCTGGATCTAAGTCTTTAGATGTGGTTGATTCTGACTGACTTGAAGGAGTAAGATGGAGGAACTTGAATTTAAGGAAGGGAGGAAAGAAGGGAGGAAAGAAGGAAGGAAAGAAGGAAGGAAGGAAGGGATGTACTCCTCCTTTCTTATATAGGAGGAGATACGAAGACTTCTCCATGGCTCTTTTTCTCTTCACAACGCCTCCTTCTCTCCACGGCCACTTTTCTTCACGGCCCCACCCCCGAACAGATCCAGGCCATCATGGCTTTGCTGCAACGCGAGCGCTCGCAAGCGAGACCTTTGGCCCAGAGGAAGCTCGACGTCGACATGGCCTTCCACTTTTTGGCTGCTTTCGATCGACAGGAAGATTGGTTTGTCACTGTGAGAGTCCCAGAGCTGCTTCGAGCCCGGCGGCCCCCTCTCCCATCAGGGAGGCTCAGTGCCCGGGGAACTCTGGTCACCTCGGCCACCAGGTCGGGGATGATCCGGGCCCTCGGCCCTGGCGGCAACCCCCCCCCCGGCGGTAAAACTCTCCTAGGCCACTACATAGGCGTCATCAACCTCCCAAGCGCTACCTTCGTCCTTTCAGAGAGCTGGCCTGGAGCGGCATGAGCCTCCCCGTCAACATCACCCTCCCAGATAGCGGGATTACCCTTCCAGGCGGCGGCATCATCCTTCCAGAGGAGGATTGTTTGGACAATTTCAAACAATGCGCTGCTGAGGGCAAGTTACCACTGCTGTGCAAACCCTGCAAGCCGCAGTTTAGCCAAACACAAGTCTTGCAATCCATCCAAGCACGTGCTATCCCAGCCCGCTACTGTGTGCCGTCGGGTGAGGTTGCGCCATGGGAGTGAACTCTGGAGGCCTGGTCCGTCGTGCTTGGAAGTCCCCTCAGGGGAAGATTGAAATGGGTCACTTCTGGGCGGAAAGTGGGGATACCCCCCGAGGTTGTCGTGGAGCAGCCTGTATTTGAGCATCGGCTGATTGGGAGTGAGAGCTTTTAAGACTGTGGTTCCTTTTACCGTAGGCTTTGACTACGATTTGAACTACCCAGGGTAACTCTATCGTTCAATCGCACCTCGTCTGCGCTCTGCCCTTTTACTCTATGCTTGCTTCCTCCATCTCGGACCAAATTTCCATATGACAGCAACACCCGAAAGCGCAATGCCTTGTACAATGGCACATACTGTGAACGCCAGCCTAGCCCCAACGCCGTTCACCATCGGCATAACAAAACTCGTGCCACCGGCAGCGAACAGACACCTGGCAAGGTTGAGACTCGCACTGGCTGCGGCGCTGCGGTCGGAGAAAATGTCGACCAGATAAGTCATGATGACAGACTGCGTGGAGACGGCCGTCCAGCCGGTGACAAACGTTGTGATGATGGGAATGGCGATGTGAACCCGCGGGGCGTAGTGGATGGACCACCCAAATGCGATGATGGACAAGCACTGGATGACCGAGAACAGGGGGACAAGGCGCAGGCGGGCCTTTTCAATGGGGAACTCCTCCTGAGACACGACCAGAGGTTGTGTCTGGCATCCACGGACCTCTGCGTCCTCCTGATGCCCCTTAGCCTCGTGACTCGCTTTGACGCGCCGGTAGTCCATGTCCAGGATTCGCCCTGTGATGAGTGTGCCAGCCATTGAGCCGACGCCATTTGCGATGAAGGTTAAACCTACTTGGGTCTCACTCAGTCCGTAGCGATCTGTGAAGAAAGAAGACAAGGCGGTGATGCTCATCTGCCAGACGGCGTAGTAAATCGCCAGAAATATGATGATCGGTGACGCAAGCTTGCTGAAGAGAATCCGGAAGGGCCCAGTCACATCGAATTGCTTCTTGGGCGGAGGAGGTTCGACTAGGTCTGGGTTCCATGGCACCTTGGTGAGCTTCTGGTATGTGCTCAAAGGGTATCTTGTCGTGAAATCGGATGGTTTGCCACCTCCATTGCCGACGATTGACCTCAAAGTCTCAGGAAGAAGTGCAATCAGTACAGCCAGGAACGCAGCCCCGTAAATTGCTAGGAAGAGAAAGATAGACCTCCATCCGAAGGAACCCGCCAGGGCGCCCCCAATGACGGGACCAACAGCAACGGGCACAAGCAAACCGGCTTGGAACACACCCATGAAGCTTCCCCGTTCAGCTCGTGTGGTGATGTCACCTATCACTCCAGAGCCAATGGCGATGGTGCTCGCGCTGCCGGTACTCTGCAGACATCTGAGAACCAGGAGGGTGGCATAATTCCTCATCTCTGTGAGGCCGATACAGGCCCCGATGAACATTACGAATGTGCAGCAGTACGCGGTCCGGCGGCCTCTGACGTCGGATACGGGGCCCCAGAGACTCGGGGCCAAGCCCTGAAATATGAGGTACGAGGTGACCGTGAGATTGACGAGCTCGATGGAGACGTTGACATCTTGGGCAATGGTTGGTAGGGCTGGGAAATAGATGTTCGAGGCGAAGCCGGAAACTGCCACTACAAGTCAGCCGGGGAAACAGGTGATCATCACAAGTCAAAATATGCCGCAGTGTGTTTGATTTGTGCTTATACATACAGGTCGCAGCCAGAGACACAATAATGACTATCACCGCTTTCTGGCGTTTATCAAAGATGCTGTAAGGCTCTTCAGCAGCGAGTCCTGCTGGTGACGAAGGCGATCCTGAGCCATGCTCATTGCTTGAGATTTCTGAAGGTGCGTTTGCAGTGGCCATGGATATGTTTTACTGCCTTATTCTTCTTTTGTTTCAAATCTGGGTGTTGCGGCCGAGGAAATGAAGGTAGGAAGACTTGTTGATATTGGCAGTCTGCCACCGAGCAAGGCCAGTCGATCGATGAAAGCCAATGCTTCGTTCTTTAACTATTTTTGCAAACGAAAGAAAAAGGTAGCAGATGGAACCAGATATATGGAAGCACTTTCATGGAGCTTCGACCTAGTTTGCTGTTAATTTGCAGGCTAGAGGAGTGGTGAAAGGCCTTGAACTGTCGGCCCATTCCTGTTTGGGCGTCGGAATTGAGAATCAATCCAGCGGAGCTGAGAGAAAGTGCCACCCTTCTTCCGAGACTGCATCACACGTGGCAATATGAGTATGACGGTGAAATTTAGAACCGAAATTTATGGACGTCTTTACAGTTGCATCACTGCCCCAAGACAATTGCATGTCCAGGTCCAGTTACATCGTCCAGGTCCAGTTACATCGACGAAGCCATGTAGGTGCATGCAATTTACACTTAAACGGGTTCTGCTCGGGTGTCAGTTCGTGGCCACGGCACTTATTCCTAAGTTCTATGGGGTAGCCTCCGATAGGATGCCTTCCGGTGGACAGCTTCTAAAAGAAATCTCCTATGCTCCAGTCGCCCATGTGATAGTCCCTTTGAGGAGAGCCGCTTTAGGCGAGCAACTATGTGATAGATAATTAAGCCACAGAGGCTTCGCTACAATGTGCTATTTTCTTTTTTGAAAGGGTGTCGATTTTGTGGCAATAACGTGCCAAATTAACAGTTCATGAGCGTCCATTACGCCACCAAGTAAATATAAATGAAAAGTCCAAAGTTTGGATGGGGAGATTCATAAATTGTGCAGAGAGCTAGTGACAGCAAAGAGCATGGTGCCCAATCCATCGACTCCCTCCAACCACTGGTCCACTCTCTTTCGACGCTCGGCGAGACTGGCCTCATCTAACCATGAAGGGGCTGGCCAGAGTTCATCAATGGTCAGGCCAGGCCCGGTCCAATCTGCCAGGTTATTGTTGTATTCCCTCTCCCAATCCTGCAGTGTCTTGGCTTCCCACAGGCTCCTACTCGAAGGCGCGGGCAAACCCTTGAGCTCGGTGCCGAAGAAGCTCGGGAGACCCTCGTGGGAAGACAGCACATTGTCGAAGAGGTACATGGTGTACAATGTCCGGCGCTTTGCCTCAGCGACGACCCAGCTCTCCCACCTCGGCCTCGCCCGGTTCCGCTCCGCCACGCAGACCAGCCCGCGCTTACTACATAGCGACGCGAGCTCCTGGAGGTCCATCATCATCCGGCGCATGGACTGGCTGACGAGGTGGCCGAGCTTGAAGAACATGACCAGCAGATAAAGTAGGTGCGCCTGGAATGCTGAGAGCAGGGCGATGCCGTCGGTTATGGCGGCGTGTTGCTCGAAGATGCTGTTGGCTTCCCTCTGCATCACGTCCGCGGCGGCGCCGTCGCTTCCCGGGAGCAACCTCTCGCAGATGCGGACTAGGCTTAGGCAGGTGGAGAGCGGAGGCCGAGCCAGTGGAGGTTGCACCTGCGCTGGGTGTATGAAGGGAGGGAGCTGGCGCCCGCGGACGGCCATTGAGGCGTAGGACCCGAGTACCCTGGGCATGAAAGCCTTGATGTGACCCGGGAAATTTTTGACCGTCTGCCCAGGCACTGGGACGTACTGGTTTAGCCAGCGACTGCTGATGTAGTCTGCGTTTATGGGGCAGATGAGATCGATGTCTACACACGCCGATATACTATCTGGAGTGGAATCCTGGCCGGTCGGGGCTGAAGGGGCTGCTGGTGCAGGTTGTTGTGTTGTTGGTGGTGACGCCGGCGCTTCTGAGGAGATGACGGTTGGGCTTGTGCCATCGCCTGGCCCTACATAGGCGATGGTTGGCCCACAAAGAGTTGTTGATGCTGGTCCGTCGGGACTGTGTCCCAGATATCCGGAAGAAGCATCGGGCAGCGGACTTCTGCCAGCGCTGGGGCTGATGGTGTTGTCAGTACGGATACTGTGCCGTGAGCCGTCGACAGAGGGCGCCGGGGTTCGGGCCAGCTCGCGAAGGTAAGCGCAGTTGAGGCCGCGTTGAGTGCATCTGCCACAGCGTTGTGGATGGCGGTCACATCTCGCCTTGGCAATGGAACAATTCTGACAGGCCTTCTGCCGGGACCTTGAATATCTGCTGGGTTTCATGGCCGAGGTGACAGCTTTGCGGACGGAGATGACGGGACGGATAGAGTGATCTTCAGTTGGTGAGGGCGGAGGCATAAGGGGTACCCGGACTAGAAATCCCCTAAATGACTCGGGACTCAGGAGGCACCTAGCCTGACGAGGTCTATCCAGAGTGCTAGACTAATATGGACTGCCTTGTCTCGTCACATCTGAACTCCGGCTCGATGTCCTTGCCCGCCTGTGAACCCCGAGGCCAAGCCCCTGGCCGGGCCTTCAAGTCCGTCACATCCGCCCCGGCCCCACTCCTATGATGTGAAGCTTCCCCAACACTACTCGGGCAGTGTCACTGGGTGCAACCGGAAACGAATATATGAATACGCGCATTGAAAGGTGCGCCGCCTCGGCCAAGTCGTAAGCACAAACACGGTAAAACCTCACTTGCTACGCTGCAGAAGACCAGATCAAAGCACACAGCCTACCTTTTTTTCCCTTCCCATCAATCACCTTGGAAACCTTAACTATAGGGATATTACCCAGGTACTTGAGTAGATATACCCAGCCTCCAATATAGCATTATGGCATCAAAAGGCACCAATTACACCCAGGGCTATTCGAAAGCCGCCGTCGCCAGTCATTCCTCCCGGACAATCGAGTCAGACGCCAGCTTCTTGATTCCTCACCTGCGGGCTACCGACCGCATCCTGGACGTGGGTTGTGGCCCAGGAACCATCACGGTCGGCTTCGGTGCCATTGCCACTGAAGGCAGCGTCATCGGGATCGATATCTCGGAAGAAGTCCTTGTACTAGCTCAAGAGACTCTCGACAAAGCAAAGACGAAATCACAGGAGTCTTCCCGCCCCCTGGCCCCCATCACATTCCAGAAAGCGGACCTCCTCGCGGGGCTTCCCTTCCCCGACAACACCTTCGACGTCGTCTTCAACTCGCAGCTCTTCCCTCACCTCCCCACCCATGACTCGAGGCTCAAAGCGCTCAGTGAGATGCGCCGATTGCTGAAGCCAGGCGGCATCCTGGCCTCGCGCGACGTGGCGGAGCTGCGTTTCTATCCCCGTCTATACGACCTCGACAGGCTCTGGGCGGCCAAGACGGCGAAAGTGTACGGACACGGCGATGAGGGCGCTCATTTCCCCGGCGGCGATATGCCCGCACTATTCCGCGAGGTAGGCTTCGATGCTGCGGCTGGAAAGGTCAGGGTCGGGGCTGGGACAACCGTCCACGCCGGCAGGGAGACACGGGATTGGTATGTGTCTACAAATCTGGAGAAGCTGGAGCCGGGAAACTCTTTCCGGGAGAGCTGGTGCGGTGTGGGCATCACAGATGAGGAGATTCAGGAGGTGAGGAATGCTCTTGAGAAATGGGGCAAGGATGATGATGCGTGGTATGTTGCGCTTCAAGCTGAGATACTGGGATGGAAATAAACATTTCTTTTGTCTTCTTTTCGCCGCCATAAAGGGCTTGGTAGCTACTTCTGGCTTCATCAAGAGTTTTGACAATCCATGAGTCGCTACTCAGTTTGTAGTGGCGTTATAATGCCAAGGCGGTTTCTGGGCAGTATTGTCGATGCGCGCCATGTTATTGCGAATTGTGTGATGATGCAGATTCTAGTTATTTGAAATTCTGTAGATGTGATTCCGCTGTGCTGTTGCGCCTTTCTCCTTGCTCAGGATCCTATATAACGTCATGACAGACCAACCGTACAATAGACATAATATGGCCTGTCCTACCAATCATTACCCAAATCCTGATAATCGCCGTCGCAATGCTTAAAACTCAAAGTGCAAAAACTGCCCATTCTTTTTGAACGATGGCAGCAATGAGATGAGTGGTGTCCAACCCCCGAACATAGGAGGATACCGTTTCCCAAACCAACCCGTACCCATATAATCATGAACGAATACCCTATGCCTAAGAACCAAACGGCTGTCCAGTTTCCTTATGTCGTTTGCATCGTCAACACCCCATCTCAGGCGCGCCTCGCTGTTGCGGAAAGCTTCCAAGAGTGATGTGAAGACCACAGAGACGGATCCAATGGTGTCGCAGAGAATATTCCCGTGTGTGAAATGCCCAAGAAGCCGCTGTATTAAATTTATGGCCTGGTCGGGTTCCAGATAGTACAGAAGCCCTTCCATGATGATCAACGTCGGGCGATCATTCGGTACGTCGCGGAGCCAATCTTCGTCCTCGTCCGCAATGTTTGCCGTCAATAGGCTGTAGTGTTCGCTTTCCGCATCTCCCACGATACGTTTCCTTAGGCTCGTCACTCGCGGCCGGTCCACATCGATCCATCTCACCTCCCTCCCACGCCTGAGCCGCTCATATCTGCTGTCCAGGCCACATGCCAGTTGTAGCACGAGGACGTCCTCGTACTGATGTTGGTCCAGAAAGTCTTGGGCCCAGTTGTCGATCTGTTTTGACCTGCCGCAGATGTACTGTACATATGAAGAATCGAGTTGGAAGAGGCTCCGTGACAGATCGAAGTTGATCTTGTTCATTAGTGCCGCGGCATGATGGTCACTCAGAATCGGGTTCTCGGATGCGGCGTCCCTCACGCGGAGGTACCAGACCAGAAGCAATGTTTCCTCCTCCGGGTCCAGTTGGATTTCGCCGTCTTTCGCATCGCTCGAGCGGCTGCTTGTACTTGTGCTGGTAGCCAAGGACGACGCATGACCTCTGCTGAGTGGCTTCACGGTCGTTGGTGAGGGTGCCTCCGAAAAGGTACTTGGCGTGAGTGGTATATCCATTGTGGACATCAGGCAGGAGCTCGTAGGCAACTTCAGGGCGGAAGAACAGACTCTCGCGGCATGACGAGTTGAAGACAGCAGCAGAAGAAAACAAGGCAGAAAGCAAGATGCAAGTCGGTGGGTCCCGACTGCCGTTCGAACTGTTGAATGTTTTGCCCTTGAAGATAACTTTCCTAGGGTACCATGCCGTCCTAATGTTTGGTTGTTAACCCCGTCCAAGCCCTGCGGCCCCACCACCAAGCTGACCCCTTTTCGGACCCATTCAGTTTGCTCATGCCAGATTTGACTCCTGCTGTCTGCATTTAGATGGGCTGTTCCCTCGGGAGGGCCTCGCTTCGTTACGTTTTATTGCTGCCGAGACCCAAGAGTGTGGACAGCCGGAGCAGTGCTGGCTTGGGGGGCATGGACGTCCAGCCGACGGGATTACTAGGGCCACGCAGAGATCAGCACCCACTCATCCCACAATTCTGTCATGTGCAACCGGTCCCACAAGCACCTGCATGGCGCCATGCTCCGCAGGTTGGGCGTCGATCCAAAAGCGTGCTAAACCGTTACGGTTTCGCCCCAGTCCCTCGGCCTCGCGTTACGGCAGGCTTTGGATGAGCCTCCCCTGCACGACTGCCGGAGTGGGCTGTATCACGGGCAAAACATTGTAGAACCACACAACAATCTCTGGAAATTCGTAACGGCACAAAGCGTTCTCATCCAACAGTTCACATTTATTGCGGCCCAACTTGAAGTTATTACCGGATTGTCCCCGAAGCCAGATATAACCAAGTTGTGGGGCTCGTGGTTAATCTTACCTGACGGACTTGTCATCTTTCTACGAGTAGGGAAGATCTGGATCGCCACCTGCATTTGCAAATTGGTCCGAGCTGTCATGCGATGGGGCTCCTCATTGATCTAGGACCACGATGCGCGTGACCAGACCGGCCTGTTCTGGATCGTGTCCCAAAGCGCGTCCCTCCTTTTCGTACTGATGCTGCACCCGGAATCGACAAATCCTCGCCGGCTCTCCCGGACTGCTTCTATCACGGGACTTACCGTTTCGACCCGCTCTGTCGGATTCCTGCTCGCAAAGACCAGCTGCAACAGGAGTCCCAGCCCAGAAGTCTAATCTACAAAAGTGGACTATGAATGGCGCGGCCTTGGGCCTTAAGTTCACATGTCAGCCTGCACAGTGTACAGGCGTAGGTGGCTGATTAGTTATCTTGCTCTGAAGGAATTGCCAAGAACATGGCATGTGGCCCAGATGGAACCTGGGAATCGACCAAGGTGGTCCGCTACTGGGATGCCTAGTCTTTGGCTGATCCACAACGAAGCCACGGCCGGCTTTCACGAGCTGCGAAGATCGGCGGCTCGGTACGTGGAATGGTCTGCCGGGGTGATTGGCAGATTAAAAGACTGATGGCCATGAGCTTCGTGTCAACTACGAAATTCTACAGCAAGCCAAGGAGCAATATCACTGACAAGCAACTCGAATGCGGCTAACAATTCTAGACCCGCGGAGACGATTATTCTGCTTGGGCAGCAGTCCCGGAATCGAATATCGAGAGACCCGGCCGTCCTCTCATGCGACTCGGACAGAGTCACCTGCTGTACAAATGCTGCTGAGAAGGTTGGTTATATCTGCGGCCCATCATCCAGTGGTGATCTTTTGGAAACGATTTGCCACTAGCAGCAAGCCTTGCACAACTTGAAGTGAGCCTGGATGTGCAGCTTTTGCCAAGGATTGTGAGGACAAATGCAACCAAGCAATCCAGGTACTCGCGCCGTATTGGTCTCTGTCTTCACCGCAGGACTCACTTGGGAGACTATACAAGGACTATGCCAGTATAATTCTGCACTTGACAGATCCGAGACTCGCAGGGAGCGCAGTTGGCTTACTGTTTAGCCATTTCATGGTGCATGCGCTTTTGCCTGGCATGGTGGAGACAAATGGACTTCCGATGCGAGCTGCAATAGTCAAATATCAATAGCCCTGGAGATCTCGGGAAGCTTGGCACAGTTTCAAGCCTCGCGTGCCTACGTAGTCATTAACGACACCTAATACCAGCTGGTCGGGATCAACCTCGCCTGCTCATGCTTGCTATTGCCCAAAGGATCGGGTCCAGCATGATATCACAATGACAAGCTCAAGTCTTGTTTTGTAGATGAATGCTTGCATGAAGGTTTGCACGACAACAACTAATTAGCACGAGCAACGTGTGTGCTCCTCATTCCGAATATCTGGATCAACAATATGAGAATGTGCTGAACAATAGCTTGACATCAGATACAGACAGCCTCACATTGAAAGGCGCCTATTTCCCCTGAAAAATATGCTTTTTTGTGTATGGTTGCACCTAGAAATAGACTTGACTCCTGTCTGTCCTCTCCGTGGCATAGTACGGATTGATCTTAGTTTCAAACACAGGATCACAGACACTGATCGTCTTGTTTATATGATATAGTATAGTTTATCCAAGCAATTGATAAAGGTTATATGTAGGTTTTGAAATATTCAAGGTAATGACTAGCTCATACACTTTGAATATGAGTGCTCTCCGAAAGAGGTAGAATGCAAGACTACTGCATCCAAATATGGCTCAACAGGCTTGGCATCGTAGCGCGCATAAGCGCCCAGGTGTCGTCGTGTGAGTCGCTGCAACATTCATAGTTTCCCGTCGATACACGGTGATGCTGTGCGTAATCATGCAAGACACCCGCAGGCCCAGGCCGGGGGAAGCGCCGGTCTACCACGCAGCGATGCCAAGATCCGGGGCGGTGTGGATCGCCGTCGGCGTGCAGCAGCAGAGCCCGTCGGCCGCAGGGCCACCGGCTAGAACAACCTTTCACCTACAGTGTCTGAACAGCATCTCGGCAGGGGCTGGGCATCTTTTTGTTCACACCTAGGTGGCCCAGAGCGGATGCCATGCGGGAGCAGCCGATGAAACGAGTCGACAATTGTCCGACTTCCGCCGCCAACGGGGCCCGGCATGCCAATGGCGTGCCATGCCTGCGCGCGACTAAGTAGAGCCGACTTAGTCGGTTCTGCTGTGGCGCTCGAATAGGCCAAAGCAGAAGACGTTGCATCTAGAGAATCATCGGGCTTAGCATCGTATACATCGGGGGTTGATCTCAACCGACTCATGTTGATTTTGCACATCAGCTGGGCGCTCACTCTGCTGCAGACGAGCAGACGAGTAGCATCCTCTTGATGCGCCATGTGGCTATTCACCGCCGCTGGCCTGCGGCCCGATTTGCCAGTCGCTTTTGGGCTGCAGCTAGACGGGACCCTCTGCCAAGGCAGGGGTCATTCTCGGCCTAGCACACTAGAGCCGTGGAAGCCTTCTGACTTCATCACAATTTCTCTCAAAAGCCTCAACAACCCTCGTCCACGCCCACGCCAGTTCCTCATGTTCGTGACCCCGTCCAAGTGCGAGCTGCACTCTCCAGGCCATAGACGCCATCATGTCCGAATCCGCTATCAGTCTCGATGTCGATGACATCAAGGAGTGGCGCTCAATCGTCACTCTCATTGTCTTCGTCTTCACCAGTAAGCACACCCTCCCTGCAATCCTCAACCCCCCCCCAACAAACCGGGACCTGTTTGTGCCACATGAGATGAGCTGACTGTTTGGGGCAGACCTTGCCGTGCTCTTCCCTTTTGACGTGCCTGTTTACCTACCCAGGCTATTGGTTGAGGGCATCTCTGGGCTTCTACGTCGCTTGCGCGTCATCCCGCCGAAAGACACGCAGAATGGACTGGAGGGCTACGCAATGGGCAAGCCCAAGGCCTTTACACGGCTACTGCTGCCCATCAACTTCCTGACTGCGCCTATCATAGCGGATCTGTTTCTGCTTGCCATTCTCGCCATCGGCCGCGAGGAGGTCGCAGCTGGGACTATTGGCGCCCACCACATCAACCCCATCGACATTATGGTTTTCTTCATCACCCTGGCCTACATCGCCATCTCCATCGATGCCTCGGGGCTGATCAGGTATCTGGCATTCAAGGTCCTGCAATGGGGTGGCAAGGCCGGGCACAAGTTGTTCTTCTACCTCTACACCTTCTTCTTCGCCCTCGGCTCCTTCATCGGGAACGATCCCATCATCCTCTCCGGCACGCCATTTTTGGCCTACATGACGCGCGTATCGAGCAATATCGAGCATCCGAGGGCTTGGATTCATACTCAATTCGCCATCGCCAACGTCGCGTCCGCCATTCTCGTGTCCTCCAACCCGACCAACCTCGTGCTTGCTGGCGCGTTCCAGGTCAAGTTTGTCGAGTATACGGCCAACATGATCGTCCCAGTCATCTTCACAGCCATCCTGCTGTTCCCCTGCCTCCTTTACGGCGTTTTCCGGAAGGATAGCTTGGTGCCAAAGGTAATCACCATGCACGAGTTGCCCGAGGACCACCGGGGCAGGAAAGCAGTCAACCCGAATATCCCATACGCCAGGGGCAACCCCGAGGACCAGGAGGATGAGGACAAGAAACTGCTCGAGCTGGAAGAAATCCTCAACCCATACCTGGACAAGCCTAGCGCTCTAGTTGGTGCAGTCATTATGGCTGCCACGCTCATCACGGTGCTGGTCCTGAACGCGGTGAGCTCAGGTGGCGCGGAACGCCCTGTCTTCTGGGTTACACTCCCAGCGGCCTTTGTGATGTTCTGTTGGGACGTCACATATGGTTGGATTCATCGCGCCAAGACCCGCGAGATAGCAAGGAAGGGGCGAGAGGAGGCCGAGACGGCGAGGGCAGAGCGACTACTGAGAGACCAGGAGGCCGCCGGCATGGACGGGAACCAGCACCGGCGCCTGAGCTCAAGCCAGGACACGAACTCGGCGGCATTGAACTCCGAGAAGGCTCCGTCCCAAGACCGAGATCGAGGCGTTGAAGGCGTGGAAGTTGCGCCGGCGGCTGCCCGAACTGGCGAGATAAACGAGAAGTCCGGTCCGCACAACATGAATCCTGGAGTGGGACAGAACGGCGGCAATGAGCCTGTAAGTGAGAAGAAGAGCACGGCTGCTGTCCGAACCCACGAGGCCCACCCGCGCACACTTGCATCCGCCTCGGACGATGCGCACTACTGGTGCCGGGAGACCTTCCCCACTACCACGACCGTCTTCTCGCTTCTACCCTTTGCGCTTGTCCCGTTTGCCTTCGCCATGTTCATCTTGGTAGAAGCCCTCGTTACCAAGGGCTGGGTGCCGGTGTTCGCATATGGATGGGACCACTGGGTGAACAAGACAGGAGTTGTGGGCGCAATTGGTGGAATGGGCTTTCTGTCTGTGATCTTGTGCAATGTAAGTCTTTCCCCGCTAGTGGCAGCCACGGCCTCTTTATTGTATCTTCAGCATATGCTGACTTGCATCAGTTCGCGGGCACCAACATCGGCACAACCATCCTACTGTCCCGGGTGATTCAAGCGTGGGCGCAAATCCACACCGAGAACGGCATCCCCATTTCCGACCGGACCTTCTGGGCCACCGTGTACGCCATGGCACTGGGTGTGAACTACGGTGCCTTCAGCACTGCCTTCAGCGCGTCCCTAGCCGGCATGCTCTGGCGGGATATTCTTGCAAGGAAGAACATCCATGTTCGGCAGCTTGAGTTCGCCCGCGTCAACTTCCCCATCATCGCCATATCCATGATAATCGGCTCTGTGATCCTCATCGGAGAGGTTTACATAATGAGGAGCGACACCAGGCCATACAGTCTGGGATGACGTTTTCCTACCCTTACAGGCAGTGACATCGCGGCTGCATTGGTATCGATGCTGTCGAAGCTAGGCTTCCCCTTTGAGGAAACCCTGTATTGATACGGAACACCTCTGCGGAAGCAGACGGCGGCAGTTGTATGATCCGAGAGGGCAGGATACCCAACTCAACTGGACTTGCTTGATCATGGGCGTTTGGCGTTAAGAACCACATGTAACCATTATCGTCATGCCGAGGTTTTTACGCGGATTTGACCAAGAGAGGCTTCGCTCCGGCAGCAGAGCACCAAAGAAGGACTGCATCATTTTGGCGCTTTGGGGTCGTCGTCCGAAGGACACCGTCGTGTGCAATTAACTCGCGGGGCGAGCAACATATACCTTGGGACCAGCATTCAAGACTAGATAACTGCATGTTACTAGACACGTTGCTGCAAATTTGAATAAATGAAATAAAAAATATTGTAATGGCACATTTGCCCCTGGTGCCTCGTCTATTTGAGTCACTCTAGGGTATTTTCTAGAAGAACTTGGAATATTCATGGTCAGGTCTCTAGGTAGGGATGTTCCAACCAACCCCCACGATGTTACTTTGTTGAATAGCCGCACCGCGACTGTGGTGTATACGTGAAACCGCTAACCTACCTTGATGGCTCATGAGAATAGTTGAGTATGTATATCAAATCTCGGCATTGAGATCACAGCAACCACTCACAGCCTGGTTTTGGCTACCCGATTTTCTGGGAGAGGGACGTATTTTCGAATTTACTTTGACTCAGTGGCTGTCTGCAGAGCTCCAGCTATGATCCCAATAGTCTGGACGGGGGAGGAGTATCACTTGGTCCCCACTTGAGCGATGAGGCCTCCTTGACCCGCTCAAATGCCCGAGTATTTGCAACCTCGTTGCCATCAAAGATGCCTTCAGCGTACGGGTTATACCACAGCTCACAGTTCCAATACAAAAGTAACAGACCAAGTATATCATAATCAGGTGGTGGCGCACTTGAGTTGAGTGTGTGGCGGAGAGTCTGGAGCGGTTGATGAAAGGACGTCGGGCAGCCGAGGTTCCCGCTCTCTGGCGTCGCAACCGGACCGCATCGGGAAAGTCAGTGCTGAAAACAAAGCCGTCAAGCGGTCATTTCCCCGGCTCAGACACGGGCAGTGGATCGGGGGGCGACGAATTGGTTCAAATTGCGTCAAGAGCTTATCGGCTAGGCACTTCACGATCCCCACTGGGGAAGCTCCCCTCCACGGCGCAATTTCAATAAAGATCAGCGGTCCGCCCGAGCGTTTCAGCCCCAGTTTCCATCTCGGGCAACCATTTTCCTAAATAATGAACGGGCACGAGCACAATTAAACAATGAAAAGTGAAGTGTTATATGAGCAAGGTGGAAAATAGAACCACCCCCTATGTTGCAGGCCGCGGTTGCACCCGTCCTGTCCTCGCCAGTGAATGAATAAAACGGCGAACTCACCCAATGGAGCACCAGTGAACCTCTCTTATGGCATGCTGCACAGTTTATACACACCAAACAGATCTTCGACTTATAACTTTGTAATCCTTTACCTGAAAACCTAATTGACCACGAGCGATCTACAAACACTCGACGACTACTACCTTCTTTTGTCAAACGTACTTATTAGCCATATCTGAACCGCCTTGAGCCACCTCATTCACAACCCCCTGCTACGCCACGGCTCCCTCGCCACCATGACCACCACCATGGCCGCAACCACCATGGCGGAACCACTCCCGCTGATCAGGGAGGACCCTCCAATGGTCGAGGATCTAGAGACGCCCTTCTTCTGGCCCATTGCCTTCAAGAACACATTCAAGCTCATCCAGCGCATCGTGACGGGCCAGATCGAGAACGACATGACGGCCGCCCGCAGCCTGCACGCCCTGGTGCGCAAGCAGCTCGCCGTCGCCGCAAAAGAAAACTTCCGCGAGACAATCGCCCTCACATACCCCGAGACAGGGGAGCAGGCCAACTTCGAGCTCATGATCGAGACGGTCATGCTGCGGACGCTGGTCGAAGGGGCGCCCCAGGACACCGACGCCCGCGAGGAGATGGCGGTGCTAGTCGAGAACTGGATCAGCCTGCCCGGCATGCAGGAGCCGACGGAGAAGTTTTTGAGGTACCTGCGACCCAGGCTCTGGAAGGGAAGTGTGTGAGAGGGATGATTGATGGGAGTTTGGGAATGGAGATTGAAGGCAAGCTATTCACGCATTCCGGACCACATGCCAGCATTATTAACATGTTCAACAGAGAGTGCACCATGATACCCGGCAGTCAATCTGTCACCAAATTAGAGAAACCAGCTCGAGACATAAAGGCATGCTCTCGAAAGTCTCACGAGCCACATGAGACTGCCAATTGCACAAAAAAAAGCCAGCAACGATTTGGAATGAGGTACTTGTCGAGTCTGGGGACATCTGGAGACTTTGGACAGTTTGCGTCACCACCAATAGCAACAGCCAACAATGGACGGGGTCAACGCCTTCCTGTCAGAAGGAGTTACTCGAACACTCCTGACTGAAACCTCTGGGTTGCGTTGAATAGTGACACAGAAGTAACACGGCACAAGAAAGCCGTGGAAATAGGGAAGGAGGCCCCAGAGAAACAGACCGAAATGGAACCTTCAAACAACCTGCGAGCCGTTTGTCATTGCACGTGAGGCGTCATTAAACAACAGAGCAGACGCTATTGGGCAGCGAGAAACCAAAGCCCAGGGACGAATGGGTTCAGCTGAATGGACTCACAAGTATTTACTTAATTAGAGAAAGCCCGCTAGCCCTGGCGGCATCAATTATTCAATTGACCAGTATTCAGGAAAACTGTTATACAAATTGAAACCATCTTTCGCCCGTGACTTGGACGGTGCCAGCTTCTGTTTGCACCTATTTGGGTATGATGTGGTCGTTTAATCACAACGTACATGCGAGACTCACTTTCTTGTCCCAGCGCAATGACTTCAAATGTTCGTGTCAGAGTGAGACATACCCCCTCTGCTGGATGTGAATTTCAAACATATCTCTACTTGACTTCAACGAACATCACACGCAGGTGTGAGACAGTCCAATGCTAGTGGCCGAACACGCTGGCAGCACTTGAGCATGTGCCAACCCGTTACATGCTCTTCGATTCTGGCACTTCCAGTCACACCAAAGGCAGCCAGCCTTGTAGCAGCAGTACAAATGAAGGTGGTTGATACCAGCGCCTAGCAGCGCTGTAGACTGTGGATAGGTATGTGTAGCCCAACGTCAATACTCGGGCATTCAGTCACACACGAAAAGCAATCCAATGAATTCCTTGACGTGATCACTCATCGCTCTACAACAAGCCCGCAGCTACGGCCCGTCCTTTCCGATCCAAATCCAAAGGCACAAACAAAGCGCAGACTCCCATCACGCCTATGATATCCTTTCTGTATTGAGCCGTACGGTAGTACCAAGGTGGGCAGGGGCGATCGCTCTCTTTTAGTCGACCGGGTGGCAAGGGTACACGGCCGCCACCTGCTGACTCAGCGTATCCCCCGCGGATGCGAGACATGGGTGGTCTCGTTGGAATGGAAATGGGATGGGATCTAGAGACGAAGCACCACACACTACCTCCTCAAGCTCTTAGCCATTTGGGACGCATTCTTTTCAATCCTTGGCACTTAATATCGTCACCATAACCATTGGTGCGCTCATTCATTTGCGCGCCATTCCTACCAATACCTCTACACAAGTGTGCTCGTCTTCTCTTGCGTGTTTGCCCCTCGGCTGGACCACTGCGAGCAAGGACTAGCACACAACAAACATGGACGACCAATTCGGAGGCAGAACTGACGACGACTTGTTCGCCGACGAGTTTGAGCCCGTTGCCGAAGAGGATCCCCAGGTCTACTCTGAACCTCCCTCGGTGCCTGTCGCTGTCGCCAAAGATGCGTCCGCTGCTGCGAGCCAAGCTTCCTCGACCGCGCCCACGTCCGTAGAAACTGGGCCAGCGCACTCTGCGCATGCTCCCGCAGCAACTGGCGGCAACGAGGCAGCTCCTGCCGTGACAGCTTCAAGCGCCACAGCCCCCAATGCGACAACAGCGCCCCCGCAGAAGTCGGGTCTGATGCAGTCACGACATGCCCAACAACCCCCAGCCTCGGCGCCACGCGCGCCGCGCAACCACCGCGGCAACAGCCAGAACCAAAACAACCACAACCACGCGGGGGCCTCACCCAGCCCGTCAAGCCCTGCGCCCTCCTCCTCGGCCAGGCACGACAACCGACAACACAAGTCCCACCCAACCTCAGACGCCCGCACCGGGTCTGGCGCAAACCCACGCACCAAGCTTACCGAAGCTGAGCTGGCCGAGAAGATGAAGAAGATGCGCATCCTGAACGAGGAGAAGACGCGCCGGTTCAAGACGGTGGAGGAGGACGAGCAGTCACACGCAATGGCCATGGAGAAGGCGACGGCAGAACAGCGCAAGCGCCGCCAGGAAGAGGCTGAGCGCCGGAGGAGAGAAGCTAGCGACAAGAAGCAGCTGGACGACGAGCGTGAGAAGAACAGGCAGCGGAAGCTTAACGCGCTGGGTGCCAGGGAGAGCAACTGGGACGAGGGCAAGGAGGATAGGCTGGCAGACGAAGACCGGAGACGGGGGACGTCCAACTTCAGAGGCGCGAACGGGGGCATTCGCGGGTCCGCAGGCGGCAGAGGGGGCGGTATCTCCGGCAGTCGCTTTGCCGACTCTGCCCCAGACACAGAATTCATGTCTGGCCGCGGCGGACGAGGTGGCAGGGGCGGAAGAGGGCGAGGAGGCCGTGGTGATTACTCGGGCACACCACCACCGTCTCAAGCAGCCAAGAAGGAGCCCGTGCTGACCACCGAGGAGTTCCCTGCTTTGCCGTCTGCCCCGGCCTCGAACGACAAGGTCGCTTCTGTGGTCAAGGCAGACCTCAACTCGCCGACGTCGCCGCTCGGGAAATGGGATGACGAGATGGCCGCGATGGATGCTAAGACTGCCGATGCGACCAAGTCCTAGGTGGCTCCACCATGCAAGGCAGACCTCAACACGGTCAATACGTTCAACTCGTTCAGCTTGTCCAACCCGCCCAACACGTCCATATCGCCCACCTGTCCTCATACGCCCAACTTGACCTGGTCGTCGTAGGACGACGAGATGGCCGCGGTGGATGCTAAGACTGCTGGTGAGAACAAATCCTAGGCGGCTCTACTATTCAAAGCGGTTGTACTTTTCAGAGCGATTTTACTATCCCAGACGCTTCTTCTACTCCGGGCGGCTTTTTCTTCAACGGCAGGCCTCAACTCATCTGGCTTTTCTGAGTTGTCTGGCTCGTCTGGCTTGTCTGGCTTGTCTGGCTCGCTCAACTCGCCCAGGTCGCCCAGGTCGCCGTCGTACGAGATGGCAGCGATGGGTGCTGAGACTATCGCTGCGATCAAGGAACGGATTGCTCCACGATGCAGGCAATGTCAATCCATTCTGCCTAGAGGCTTCTCAGGCCCTTCTCAGAAGTGCTCAAAGTGCAGACCCTCTTGCCGGCACAAAGTTCCCGGCCAGTACAAATCTCCCAGCAGGTACAAAGTCTCCTGCCAGAAATGCCTACGAATTGGCCACGCCATGAAGAGGGCCACTCATGAGAAATTGGAATCAGCGGCGACCACATACCACCCTATCAAACATCTAGAGGCGCATTCTTGGCAAATAGGCTTTTGTTCGACATCATAGTGACGGCAGGCGCCGCAGCGATTATGAAGCAATGAGATCGGGATACCATAGCAACAAGGAGTGTGCAAAAGCGGATTGATTTGCAAGTAGATCATATTTAAATGTAGAGGATAATTCCACATGAATTTGTCCTAGACCGTACTTTGTTGGCAATGCGATCGCGAAGGACTTTTCTTTTCACTTTTGTCATCATAGTGTAGAGTGGACGGATTATAAGGTTCGAGCTGCTCGAACGTATCGTTGTTGAGCATAGTCCCTGCTGTGTTCTTGGTATCAAATTTTGCAAGGCAAAAGCAAGTCTCGATTTTCCCCGTCCGTACAGATTCCACAACGCCTCCAACACCGGAGCAAGGACAACACCGCGCACTGTACCAAGCATTGTCCTCGGCGCTCAATGCGCCAACACGCCCATCGAAAGCATGCTCCGCCTCAGTAGCCATGCTGTAATGCTCATGTTCAAGCAGTCTAGCACGTACCCACGCAAGGCGAATGTGCCTTGAAAACCTTATGGCACGTAACGACACCATCGTATAGGTAGTGCTGTATGCGGCATGTCGGAAAGATATTACCGCCCTGTTCGCTCGTGCTACCGGCAAGCCGTGACGCCCGCGACCATCCGAGAGTCACGTTCGGCTTGGGCTTCGTTGAGCTACTCGCCGTCATCAGATTCTTCGAGCTGGCCGTCCTACCAACCGCCACGATAGCCTCTTCCTCGGCCCCTGTATCCACCACCGCCACCCCTTGGGCCTCGTGGGCCACGACCCCAGTCACCACCACCTCCCGGTCCGGTCGGCACACCGCCCATCTCCATATCACCGCCGTCGCCCATCGGCATCGGCCGCGGCCTGCCGCGCATCTCCTTGGGGAAGCTGTCGAACGTCTTGCGCATCTGCGCGTACCCCAGATGCATCTTCCCGTAAAAATGATCCGCCAACCTACGGTCGTTATCCAACCGCGAGAGGTACGCGCCGCAGACGTCGCAGACCTGCAGCTTCTGGTGGCCCGAGGGCCCGGAGGTGTCGCTGAGGGCCTTGAGCTCCTTCTCGCGCTCGGCCTTTTGCTGCTGCGCCTGGCGGACCCTGAAGAACTCGTCGTACGCCCGCCCGACTTCGCCCAGCTCCCCTAGAATCTCCACCTCCAGCAGGCCGTTGTTAATCGTCGCCGATAGGTCTGAGATGGACTTGAGGAGCACGTTGGTCTGGCGGATCTCGTCGGGGGTCTTCTCCAGCCGCCGCTGGGCCACGTCGATGCGCCGGTTGCACTCGTCGATGTACTTTTGCAGGTCTCGCATGTAGTCGTGCTCAAAGCCGTAGCGTTTTCGTTCGGGATCCGGGAGGGCCTCGTACTCGGCTTTCAGTGCTTCGGAGTGCACTTTTGGGCAGGGCCCGAGATCCTGCTTCGTGTTGGTGAAGAGGTCATGTGGACAGGTCCCGGCGATGTAGGAGCGGCAAGCTTTGGGGTCGGTCAGGGAAATCTGGGAGGACCTGGCTGCCATACCACCGCCCATAAGCTGCTCTGTAGAACTGTTAGCATCGTCTGGAGGGGCACGCGAAGTTGAAGGGGAGATGGGGTGCATACCGAGCAGCTTTCTTTGCTCTGCTGCCATGATGGGTTGTGATTATCTTCCCTATTGTTCCCAAAAAATGGTACACTCCGTAGAAGGATGGGAAAGCAACGGGGAAACAAGGTTCTCAGAGCTGCGAAGTCGAGTAGTCAACTCGTGCTTCTCGAGCGGCAGAGTGAACGACGACAATGCGATCGGCTGGCGGTTGGAAGCTCGGCAGAATTTCTTGCGCCGGCAGGCATCTCAGCACCCTCTGAAAGGCCAAACCTTATTCAACTTTGGGTGACCCATAGCACCTGTGGTAGCTGCCGTCCAACGTTTCCGACCCTGCGTCACTCGCCTGTCAGCATCCCTGCTCCCCTGGGACCCCGGGGAGCTAGCTGTCAACACCACCGTCTCTCGATAGAGTGGGCTTGTGAAATAGTTAGTTCAATTAGGAGTTGCACGCAGCTTCCGATGGACGGATCATAGTCACAATGCGGCACTTCACCTCCTTTCTTTGCCTTCTATTTTCTCTTGTGATACCCATCGCTGCGTCTGATTACCATGAACAGCTCGTCCTGAAGCCGCTGCCCCTGTCAGCCCTCCTCGCCAGCTTCACCTTCCGATCCAACACGACCTTCTCCCAGTTCGAAGCACACAACTTTCGATTCTTCCCGCGCTCCCTCGCACAGATATTGGAATACTCGGGCACAAAAGAGCTTCACCTGCGCTTCAGCCTAGGAAGATGGGACGCCGAGAGCTGGGGTGTCCGGCCATGGGGCGGCACGAGAGAAGGAGGAACAGGTGTTGAGCTGTGGGCATGGCTGGATGCAGACACAGAAGAAGAGTATGGCGAGAATAGACCCCCTGGCTTATGAGTAGATTCAGAAGCTAATTGCCATTCATAGAGCCGATAACAAGTGGCTGACCCTCACGAATGCTTTGTCCGGCTTGTTCTGCGCCTCGCTCAACTTCATCGACTCAACGCGGACTATACGGCCGAGCATGTCGTTCCAGCTCGAAGGCGACCACTCTGACGCAGTGGCATCGAACCTACACCTACTACACGGAACCCTCCCCCGGGAGGTGGTGTGCACAGAGAACCTGACGCCGTTCCTGAAGCTGCTTCCCTGCAAAGGAAAGGCTGGCATCGCTAGCCTACTCGACGGACACAAACTGTTTGATTCCTCTTGGCAGAGCATGGCTATTGATGTGCGACCAGTCTGTCCTGAGGGCGGCGAGTGTGTGCTGGAGATCGATCAATCCATTGATATGGTTCTTGACATTGATCGGTCCAAGAGGCCCAGAGGTGCGCCACAGCGCGTCCACAGCATTTGAGACTCGCCACTGACAGAATTACAGATAATCCCATTCCGCGCCCAGTTCCTGGGCATCAGCTCAAGTGCAACACATCCAAGGAGTACCACTCAGAGGACACTTGCTTTCCCATCGAGTACAGCATCGGCCAGGATTGGTCCATTTCCAAGATATTCGGCAAGCCTATCCAGGGAACATGCCCCTTGGCTGATGTCGAGGTGGCCCCCGTGTGCCTGGAAGTTCCAGACAACCGACCTGTCTGGGTCACAGAAGGTGTCAACGAGTTCAGGAATGACGGTGAGCGGAAGCGCTGCTACAATGCCAGCCCGGAGACGACCATCGATCTCATCCTACCACCGATCGAGAGACAAGGTGAAAACGGCCAGGTCGTTGCGGAGGAATACGTTCAACCGGACATTCCCCCACTCTATGCAGAGCGTAGTCTTACTGGGCATGGCCAAGAGCGTGGAGGCGTCCAGACCATCCTCACGAACCCGAGCGACACTGAGGACGTGGAGTTCGTTTACATGGAATCCCTTCCATGGTTCATGCGGATATATCTCCACACTCTGGAGGCCCGGACCGTGGGCTCTCGTAGTGGGAAAAAAGAGGAAGTGATCCAGGATATAGTTTACAGGCCGGCCCTCGACCGGCAACGAGGCACACAACTCGAAGTGAAGCTTCGTATTCCGCCCAAGTCCACAGTCTTCCTAACCTATGACTTCGAGAAGTCTATTCTGCGGTACACAGAATATCCTCCTGATGCAAACAGAGGATTTGACGTGGCCGGCGCAGTCATCACCATCCTAAGCAGCGACAAGTCGACGTCGAACCTCCGAACCACAGCGCTGCTGCTCAACCTCCCGACCCCGGATTTTAGCATGCCATACAATGTCATTATCTTCACTTCGACGGCTATAGCGCTAGCATTCGGAGGCATGTTCAACCTTCTGGTCCGGAGATTTGTTGCTGCCGATGAGGGTCCTGAAGTCACTCTCACCAGGCTGAAGAACAAGATCAACGCGCGTCTTGGCGCTCGTATCGCGGGCCTGTTTGTAAAAGGCGGGAAACCACAGGCGCCAGCCGTAAAAAGCAAGGGGTAGAGCATATGTTAGAAATATACAACTGTTGCGATATTCGATGCTTTCTATTTCACGATGTACTTGGTTTGATCTTCAGAATGGGGCAGACCCGTGTCATGAAGAAACTATGATAAGACGCCTGGGATAATTCGCGTTTGCCCCGATATTTACGCCGTACAGATTTCCACCGTACCGAGGCATGCATCCTTGCCTTCCCCGGTCTCCTCGCCGGGTACCCATTCTAAGCGAAAAGTGACGGCCCCTCAGATCCAGCATATGTCCTCATGCGGGTGTACATATGCTGCCCATGCGTCGTCGGACCAACAATCAGCATGGACCTTCGCTTCCCCCTGTCAGATGAATCCATCCTCGGCATCAGCGGACTCCAGACCTCAGGGCACCGCATCATGGCGGCACGCGGCACAGGCTGGAACGTCCCACCTGGCCGGTGAACAAGCCAGTCCAGCGAGTGGTCGCTCGGCGCCGGCCACGCGTAGTGGGGCATCAGGTTGCCCCAGGCCCACCGCCCGGACCGGGCCCAGCGGCCCATGAGACATCCGTCGAGAACGCGTGCGCGTGTTGTCTCCGCGGCCTCGGCCTGACTGTCCCAGAGGCGCCAAGCCAGCACGGCCAGCTTGTCGGCAAGGAGGTGACAGAGGCGCTCCTTCATGTTGATGTAGGGCGTATGGCTCTCCGTGAGGACCTTGCCGAACAGATCCGTTGAGAATGGTGGGCCGGCGCCTACTTGTGTCGAGTAGGCCACGCCCAATGTTGTGCCAAATAGGACGATGAACAGTGCTAGGAGCGTCGGTCTTGGGCATCTGTCATGCGTGTCTGATTCGAGGTACTGGTCCAGATTCTGCAGAAGTGACGAGCCGGCTAAATAGCTCGTTCGGTGCAGGTCGCGAATTGACAGTCGCTGTGCTGGGTTCCTGTGATCTCGCCATGATGTGTATGCGAGTGTCGTGGCCAGGACAAAATCCTGGAACCGCGAGGCTGTTGCTTTGTCCAGGCCGTCTTCGAGGGCTCGGGCTAAGGCGTGGCTCGTGAGCTGGGACACAAAGTCTGTCTCATGTTGTGGGACATCTTCAGCGATTATCCAGCCCAGGCATTTCTGGGCGAGACACTCGAGGTCTGGAGGTGGTGGTGAAAATGGAGTTGTTGTGCCTTCATAGGCGTGAAGCGCCCTCAACTTTTCGATGAGCGGTATCTGGTCCTGCTCTGGGATGGCTGCGTATCACCACCAAGGTCAGCATTTCCGTTTTGGTCTCTACTGGAAATGGCGTTCACCTACTGTGTCGAAATATGTCGAATCCTGTGAATTGCGTGCCAGTCCTAACTTTCTGGGCTTGAACTGCCTGGTCTAGTTGATCAACGAATTGTCTCTCCGGTCCCTCGTCTCGCAGTAATTCTCTCTTGGTAGAGTTTGACAGCGCCGCCGAGTCGTCTGGTTCATACGCCGATAGTTGATCAATCTGTGCCATGGAAATAATCCTTTGCTCTCTGAAGACGATACGTGTGCGATGCAGCAAGTATTGAGATAAGATTTGTATTTGTTCTGATGGTATGGACTCGCTCTGATTCCTTATCTTCCCAACAAGTGCAGAGGTTCCGTGTAAGCGGTGCGGTTCCATCCGCGCCCTATATATAAGTACTTACTTAGCTGTCAGTTCCCATTTTGGGAATTGTTGATCGAGCGTCACACGATGGCGGATATTGAAGGGATTGAGGCTCTACAGTAGGAATTAAACTAGCATGAACCTACCTAGCAGGGAAGAGGTGCAGGGTGATCACAGGCGCCACAGTGGGCGTCTAGAACGCCGATATACACCGCTATTGGGCGGGCCTGGGACGTCTTCAGCTGGTGTCTGACCCCTGCCCTGTGGAGGATCTGCAAGGAATCGGTTACGGTGGCTCGTAGCGGCCAATCAACCCGGCCGGCCGGCCCAAGCGGGGGCTCTGCTCAGCTGAAAGGTCGACCACGCGAGCTGAACTGGGCAATCCGAAACAGGCATTCAGCCAGAACAAGTGCAGGCACCGCATTGTGCGACGCCGGCAATCTACACGAGCTGTCGACCTCGTGGTGCGGGAGCAAGTTGCGAGAAATTCCGTGTGCTAAGGAAATCTAGATCTTGAGAGATCGGAATCATCCCGCAATTCTAGGCCCACAACATGAGGGCACTCCACGGCCCTGCGCTTCCTTTTCCACCTTTCTCCGTTTATTCTGGGTTGCTTCTTCGGTGGCTGGATCGTGTGGGAGAGGCGGGAACAGAAACACTAAATCATGCTCTGTACTTCTGTCAGTCTCCTTGTGATTTCGTTTTGTTGAGTTCGTTCTATGCTCCGCAAGCAGCCGCGGCCTCCGATGGACTTGGCCAGAATCGCAACATCCAGGCTATCTTCAAATGTGGCTTGTGTGCTGTCCACTAACATAGCTCGCGTCCAAATATTAACCAGCGGCTGCGTTAGCCCGGTTGCACAAGCCAGTTGGCCAGAGGTAACGGCGCGAATCTCATGTGCTCTGAGCCATTCTGCAGCCACAATGAGCTTTCTGGGCCTGGAGCAAGGCGGTCTTGGCCGGTCAAGAAGAGACATGCAGGACCGCAAGAACGGTCTTTCGGTGTTCCTAAAGGATAAAGTGGATGGGAATGTTTCTGAACCTGACTGTTCAAAATGAGTTCCGCTTCAGACAGACATAATAGACACGTGCAGGCAGATGTCAGTCGTGCCTGACGAACTAGAATCCCGCAGGGGGAGGATGGCTCGTTCAAAGGAAAGAAACTTATACATAAAAGCTTGGAGAGAAGAGAGGCGAGATGATGAACGCTGGACATTCGGCTTATGTCAAGAGTTAGAAAAGGGCTTTATGTGAAGGCTGTAGACTGAGCCCTTCTCGTTAATACTTTGGAGCGTCTTTGTTGTAATATTTATTGTAGAATGATAGGCATGTCGCTCATTATTGCCCATATTGGTCTGACGGTGCAAGTGATCCCGAAGACCTTGACGCGTTTGGTCGTCGGTGTTCGGGCCGCACAACACTTCCGTCAATGGAGATGAGGACAAGCCAACATGGTTTGTAAATGCGGCCCACAGCCCAGGCACACGATACTCTCGGATTAAAATTGTACTCTTTACTCGCTTCTGAGCGCCCAAGTCGAGCAGACTAAGTTCAAATGATCTGCGATCATTTCACTATACGCTATGCTTTTCGAGTCATTACCTGACAAGGAGAGTGATGATACAAGCGCCTGACGGCACTTGATCTACATCTAGAATTGGCCAAAAATCATTTTGAATGGTTTTTCGAGATGATTAGTACACGGAAAGTTTTTAATGTCTATTTAGCTCTTCTTCGGTCATTATTCAGCCCAGTATAATTCGTTTTTAGCTGGCACAGAACCCCAAATACTCACCCAATTCAGCCATCAACGAGTCTGCGAGCAGTCAGCATGGCACTCGATTCTTTGGAGAAGCTACTCTACCACGGAATTTTTGTGACACCTTGCGAAAGAAAATCTATCTTGTGCAGGATAAAGCTTCCCATGCGTCGAGTTTGGGATCGGAAGATCTTACTTTTCTCTAGTGTGATTACTGGGTCCGCAGAACTCGATGGTAGCCACTTCACGAGTCATCCTAGAAACACGGCAATGACCGGCGCAACTTGAGCCATCGAGGGGGGGAGTCTATGAGAAGGAGGTATAAATGCTTGCTAACGACCATGATTACCTTGTAACCCGCAGTATCATGACCGTCCAAAACGTTCACTCTTTACTTGTCATCCTACGCAAGTTCTTCAAGTCATCTTACAATCAAGATGCGTTCGTTCACTACAATTGCTGCTCTTTTGCCCCTGGTCCTCGGCCGGCCCCAGGCATCTGGAGATGGAATGTCAAACTTGGCAAGGGACTACAACACAGTCCGGGAATTTACCAAGAAAGTCACTGTAGACCCCAACGGCTTTGTCAAGGGATGGAATGGCACCGACGTCTGCCAGTTCGAGGGCTTCATCTGCGCCGAAAATCCATTCACCAGCCAGAAAGCACTCGCTGGTGTCGATCTCAATGGCGCGCTGTTAGGTGGTGATCGTTTGACTCTCGGAGGGTTCCTCGACAAACTTACCGACATCACATTTTTCCACGCCAACTCTAACGGCTTCCTTGGACAAGTTCCCGAAGACCTCTCGAACCTGCACTGGCTGTACGAATTGGACCTAAGCAACAACAAATTCTCAGGCCCATTCCCTTCCGGTGTCCTTACAGCTACCAACCTAACGTTTTTGGACCTCAGGTTCAACGAGTTTAACGGACCGCTGCCTGCAGAGATCTTTGAGATGGACCTTGACGTGCTCTTCCTCAACGACAATGCCTTTTCCGGGCTTATTCCAGATGCTGTTGGATCAACGCCGGCTCGATACTTGACTTTGGCCAACAACAAATTTCAGGGACGCCTTCCCACTACCATTGGTGGCGCCCAGAATCTTGAGGAGATTATCCTCTCTGGAAATCTAATTTCATCGCCTCTCCCAGCCGATCTTGGGTCAATCAAAAACCTAACAATACTAGACGTCGGTAATAACCAACTTGCCGGTCAGGTACCAGAGGCATTATGTCAAATTCCCACTCTGCAGTTCTTCAACGTGTCGAACAATTTCTTCAGCAAGCCATTAGGCCCGGCTTGTCAGGACTTGCTCGAAAAGGACATTCTAGACATTTCTGCCAACTGCATCGAAGATGCTAAGAACCAAAAGACGAATTGTTCTGGGGTCTATTGATGGGAGGGCATCTTGGCTAGGAAACTCCCCAATAATTGCCGGAGACCGGGCGCGCCAATCATGTAGTTCGTCTTTAACGACCAAGCCTGCACATACTTGTACCAGAATCTTGGTAGATGGCTGGTATATAATCAATTGATGTCTTCTGCTGCTGAAGCGCAGTGCTTATGCATGCTTTCCGTTGTTTTGCAGTGAAGGCTAATAAATCATCAAGCGTTTTCTCCTAATGCTGGCTGGATTTCAATCCCGATTCTCCTTGCCCGTATCTCACTGGTTCTATTCCTCCTCTAATTAATCACTTGCAGCAGGCCATTAAATAGTACCCTCTCGTACTGCAAGCCACAAGCCTCGTATACTGTAACTGAAACCGAGACTCTCTTGCGAAGACATTGATCTTTGTTTGCAACTGATGGCAATGGAATTGGCCCGGTTTACCCTAGGGTAACCGTAGACACAAGAGCCTATAATGGGGTCTTTAACATCATATCGAGAAATGGTTCTGGGCTTGGGAACGCAGCCTTACACATTGACGGATTTAACGGTAGCCCGATAATTCTGCAGAATCGACTGCTTCTAACATCTAAGTGGCCGGCCGCCTTGGCAGGCAGGTTTTACTCCAATCATGACGCTAAAGGCTTCGTTGAGCTATGTGCCTTTCACCCAGTTTACAAACAACCTTGGAAGCCAGTCACAGCAGGTACCTACTCACACAGGCACAAATGGGTACCTAGTTTCCACCGTTTGCTTTCTGTAAATTTAAATGCGGCGCGATGCATTCTACCGTCGTCTCTCCTTCCATTCTTTGAAATCCACAGCGCTTTCTCTGGCACTCACACCTTCAATCATCCTTCGTCCTCGTATTGACACACTGCACTTCGGCTTCTGACACGTGATACCTTACGCGACCCAAAGGTGTAGGTAGCGATGTCTATCAACAATACAAACGGAGAGGCCACAGACGCCATCACGGCGCAGACCTCTTCGCAATTCATCCCCAAGACAGCAAATTTCATCCAGTCAGCAAATCATCGCGATTTGTTGGATATCGTTGACAAGCTTCGCTCGAGTGGAGTCAGCCACTATGTGAGTCTTCCCCAAATCATCGTTTGTGGCAGTCAATCCTCTGGCAAGAGCGCAACGCTTGAGGCACTCTCGGGAATCCCTTTCCCTACAGCTGAGGGGCTATGTACGCGCTTCGCTACCGAGTTGATCCTCCGCCGCGGGGACAAGACTGATATCAACATTCACATCAATCCCGGAGCAGGACGTACTGCGGAGGAGAAGGCGGCATTGGCTGTTTTCTCCCCGAAGACGAGCGAACGTGGCAATGTCGGACGAATCATCGAGTCGGCGAAGAGTGCCATGGGCCTCACAGGAGAGGATGGCAAAGTCTTCAGCACTGACGTTCTCCGGATCGAGTACGTCTCCCCCGAGCAACCCAATTTGACCATCGTCGACCTTCCCGGCTTGTTCGGTGCATCCGACAAGAACCAAACATCGTCGAGGAACTCGTGACAAGATATATGAATCAGCACCGGAGCATCATATTGGCTGTCGTAGCCGCTGATAACGCGTTTGCCAACCAACCCGTGACCAAACTCGCGCGAAAGATCGACCCATCTGGCGCTAGGACTCTTGGGCTGCTCACAAAGCCAGACAAGATTGATAGGGGCTCGGAAAGTGAGAGATACTACATTGAGCTCGCCCAAAATCATAACGTCAAATTGGCACTTGGCTGGCATGTGCTACGCAACAAGGGATTTGACACCATCGATGACACTCCTGAGCAGCGCGACAAGCGGGAGGCGGAATTCTTCGCGGACTCGGTATGGAGCACTCTGGATTCTGAACAGCTCGGAGTGGGAAAACTGCGGCACCGGCTGCGTGAGGTGCTCTGGAACAAAATCCGCCAGGGTCTGCCAGGAGTCAAGACAGATGTCCAGACAGGCATTCGGGACTGCCGGAACAAGCTGGTTCAACTCGGCTCAGCCCGAGATGGCAGGAAGAGCAAGCAGAAGTATTTGTTGAACATCAGCAGTCGCCTTACCAAAGTGATACGAGCTGCTATCGATGGGGTCTACGCTGATGGCTTCTTTGAGTCCTACCCTGGCCAACAGGATGCATTTGACCGTCGACTTCGGGCAAACATACAGAAAGTACTCGCTGAGTACTCAAGTGAGATGACCACAGATGGACACGCACTGGAAGTAGTGGAGGATGACTTGGACCCTGATCGGACCCATGCCTCCAAATACATCTACCGCGAGAACTACCTTCGACTGGTCGATACTTTGATGGAGGAGTGTCGTGGCCGTGAGCTTCCAGGCACATACGTAAGTTGATCAGATCTACGTTGAACAAACCAGCCACATTCTTTCTAAAAACAAACAACCTTAGAACCCAATGGTGATCGGCGATTTGTTCAGCAGGCAGTGCAAGCCTTGGCAAGCCATCACCCAGAGACTGGTCGAGCTAATTCATGAGGCTGCCGCGGTCACTTTCAACAAGCTGCTTTCGGAGATTTGCGATGGCAACACAAAACTTCGTTTGATGAAGGGGATTATTCAGCCATCACTGCACATCTTGCGGCAGAGGCTTCAACGACAAGTCGCGGAGCTATTAGAGCCACACCTTTCCGTCCATCCCATCACCTACAATGAATACCTGACGGAAAAGGTGCAAAAAATTCAGAGCGCTCGCCATAAGCGCAAATTTGATAACAAGGCTGACAGTATATGTGGGTACGATACGGACACCGCAGCAGGAGTATGCGACGACGTGAATCTGGGTCGTCTTTTGCCGGCGCTACTTGAAATCACCAAACCAAACCCCCAGGAGTATGCAGCCTCGCTTGCGGCAGATGTCACTGCAGCTTACTATAAGGTGAGCAGGAATTATCATTCTCAATCACCTTGAAGCTAACACCTTCTGAACTAGGTTGCTCTGAAGAAGTTTGTCGATGACGTTAGCGTCAACGCGGTCGAGGTGTGCCTCATTCAGAGACTGCCTGAAGTGTAAGTGACCTAATCAATATGGTGCTTGCCATATTATGTTTCGCACTTTGCTGCAGCAAGGGAGAGGCTCGCCGACTGTTGCAGCGCTCGTAAGTGGACTGCAAATGAGGCTAATGGATGATTGCGTAGATTTTCGCCCGAAGTTGTCTGGGATCTCGAGGACGAACAAATCGACAACCTTGGGTCTGAAGACGACGGTACCATCAAGAACCGGAATGATTTACAGGAGAAATTGAGGGTTCTGGAGGACGGTCTGAGAGAACTTGACGCTTTTACGGCTCGACCTGATGCCTCCAATAGCCTTGCTGCGTGAATGACGGGGCGCTGTGCCATGGGATGAACACTTGCTGAGCATAGGAACGTAGCATTCCGCATCATGTTCCATGTAGTGTATTAATTCCCGGAGGAATCGGGTGGATTGTTTTCCTATGTAAAGAAACGTCCAGCGCGCTGTTTCTTGTCAAAGGCGATGGTAGTTACACCGCTGGTTCGCCTATCGTCAGCCATCATTCTTGGCCCGAGACTACGGCTAATACCTTGACCGAGAATAAATGAGCGCAGATAGTGCAGCTGACAGTGAAACATTGGAACATGCAGGTGAACCTGGGAGTGCTTCCTGACGTTGTAAAAACCGCAATTCTCCGGCCACAACCACACCAATCAAGCCCTGGTTGAGTGATTTACCGGCAGAACCAAGACGGCAGACAGCAACTGCCCAGGCTGCCCAGGCGGAAGAGTGAGGCAAAGCTTTACTGCCTAGTGAGCCTCAGCTCGTCAAGCATCATGCACGCTCTGACCTAGAAGATGAGGCAGCGGCAAGGTGTGTTCGGGGTTGGCACCCCGGGATGCAACTAAAAGATCTGATGGCTCCAGGTCCGGTTGCTTGGCCGACTTGGCCCAGAGATCCGATGTCGTCATTTGATACAGGTGAGACCATAGCATCCTTGCCAATGCGAGAAATGGCATGGTGGTATTTTGAATGAACGCATCTGTCGTTGCACAGTTGCGTTTTTTATTACGAGTCGTTCGACGTCAAAGTACTTAAAGTCCGTGTGCCCGCCTCCGTCTACTTGAGAATAGTCACAACCCACTTGGAACTCCAATCTGCGGACCAGAGAAATCCATTGGTCAATCCTGTCTAATCAGGCCACCTATCACATTGTTTTGAGTGGGGGTTTAAACGCTTTACATCAGGCCTGATTGATTCCTGTCTGGTCAATCGAAACCAAACAAAACAAGGAATCTTGGCTGTATCACCAGAGAAAACGCCGAGCCTCTTCCGCACTCAGAATGCGATTCACACAATTATTCGCATTCCTATCTCTAGGTCTCGCTGCCTATGCGCAGTATACTGGACCATGCACCAAAACCAACTGCGGTGCATCCGGAGAGGTTTGCAGGGGAGGCGCAATTTGTGCACCTTACCCTTCAACGAATCCTGCCGAACGGCAGGGCTGCACATGCAGCAACGGCTGAGGGTAAGTGTTCAGCTGCAACTCGTAACAAGCCCAATGAGCCCGAGCTAATACAATAAATCCTCATGAAGGACTAGGTTCACCTCGATAGTCTCCCCTCGCCGAATAACGCATTCACTGCGAGAGTGGTCAGCCAAATCTCAGCTATTGTTTGACTCCATTGCTGCTATCGCCATAAATACGCTGGGATCAGTGCGATGGATGAAGTAAATACAAGCTAGAATATATAATTAAATGACAGAGAGGCTCGAACACTAAAGACCTCAGCTTTTCAAAGGTAGCATCACTCTTTTCGCTCGCGTATAAACTCGACTAGAAAGCAGTGGAGTACGCTTCAGCGAGACTCGACTGAAAGTTAGAATCCTTGAAAGACACATTCGCATCGCCAAAGTCGGTCGTGTCCAGAGCATCGCGGGCCGCCTCCGTCAGCTGCTCCCAAGCGATCAGGGGCTGCGTGCCGCCCTCGGTTGTTGTGAAAATCAGGGAGTGGTCCACGGGCCAGTAGCTGATATATCCGACGTAGGGTTTGGTGCCGTCAAAAGTAGTGGTCCCGCTCACATAGTCGCCGTGCTGGCTGACAACCATGGCTACGAAAGTGGCGTCGGATGAGTCTCCCGAGAGGAAAACCACGGCGTTCTCCCAGTCGTGCCGGTGGCCGATACCATCGGATGGCTCGTCCTTTGGCATATACCTGCATAACATTGTAAGTTTGGATAGTGGGTGGTGCTGCAGGGCTTTTTGAGCTCACCAGCTGTACATGATTGCGAAGTATTCCTCGTACGTGGAAGCTCGTGCATACACCTGGCCGGTGCTGGAAGAACATCCACCATTCGAGTCGCCTGTTGGGCTGAGTCCACCACTGACACAAAAATGGTCAGTGGTACTGATTGGGGTCTTGGAATATCTGTCGCCGAAAACTCACGAAGTATTCCCGTCGGCATCTACCGCAGGGAAGGGGACACAACCATTGAAAACCTTAAGATAAGGCTTGTATGCCAACATCAAATCCCCCTCACTGCTGTCTGGCACGGCCTCATCAAAGCCAACAACTGCATCATGGTCGATGACGGCACGAGATTTGAGGGCGGTAGGCTTGCAGAAGGCAGTTGTCGCCAGCAATGTGGCAGTCAGAGCCAAGCGAAAGGCCATTATGATTTTGAAGTTTAAGAAGGGGCAACCGTTGATGGACGGACAGATCGTTACAATCACGAAGTGACAAGAAAAGGCGGCAGAGGCTTTAAATAACCCCTTGTGCTTAATCCTCGATGTTACCTACCACTGCGGGCCATGCGAGGTCGTTCCCATCCACGATCGAGAACTGGATGCTCGACCCTAGACAACGCCTTGAGTTCCGTGCGTTGCCCTGTTGCCCGTAACCTGTTCATAAGGGTGACGGGGACCTACGGCAATGCTAGCTGGGATTTAGACCAGGGGCGTTGCGGTGATCCGCGAATGAAAGCGGTCACTTGACCGGGTATTCTTACATCCTCTACCGCCCGGAACCCCGGTTCTCACCAGGTCCCCCTACCTTCCGAGCAACTATACTATATAAAACAGGTATAGTATAAGCTTAATAGTAAGGTAGATATTATTATTATTAAATTAAGTAGTAATATAATATTATTAGATATTTTTATTTACTTTTAAAGTATTATTTATTTTATTACTTAGTATACTAATATATTATTATCTAAAGGAGTAGTTAGTAGGCTATTTATAGTATAGAATAGAGGGTATTACCTTTAAGACTTCTCTTCCCTAAAATAATATTCTTACTCTCTTATCTCTTTTTATTATCTATCTATAACTATTATTAAAATATTATCCCTATTACTCTAGATACTTTAATTACCTAATTTTAAGCTATAGTAATATAAGTTTTATATTTTTTAAAACTCTAAATTAGTCTCTAATATTAAAGGATATTATTATTATTTAGAAGGATTTAATATATAGAATCTTATTATTTCTAGTATAGAATATAAGCTTCTATTTCTATATATTAGTAATATTTAATATATTAATTACTAGGGTAAAGCTTCTATAGTAGAAAATCCTTCTTATATACTCTAGTTTAAGTATTATTTCTATACTTATTATAAGGTAAAGAGGAATAATAGCTATAATTATTATATTATTAATATTAACTTATATAATTATATACTTTTAATTTATAAGAATTATATTATAGAAGAAATTAATAATAAAGATAGAATTCCTTATTAGTATATAACTAAAAAGCTTAATTAGGTTAGTTAGTTAGATTTTAAATAGTTAAAAATAAGTATACTAATAAGTAAAATTAATAGATCTACTTATAATTCTATAAGAAGTATAGTAATAACTATAATATTAACTTTTATAACTCTTTAATCTTTAATAATAGTATATAAGAAGCTAGCTTTTAATACTTTAAACTTATATATAACTTAGATAAAAAGTAGGTAAATAAGAACTTTAAGAGAGATAAGGAATTAAGGTATTTCCTTTAATAGTTTAATATTCCTAATATATACTTTATTAGTAGTTAGGACTAGCTTAATTAGAAAACTACTATCTAGAAGTACTATAAGAGTATTAACTAGTTAGTAGAAGTTCTAGTAATATAATAAACTTCTTAAAAGGAATAGTATATATTATTATACTATTAGAAGAATCCTACTAATTTATAAATAAAGTAGAAGATACCTAGAAGTTTTTAATAAAGCTAGGCTTACCTAGTAAGCTTATTTCCTTATAAGAGTAAAGCTTAGAGTACTAATTATTTATATTCCTCTTTAAAGAAACTATTAGCTTACTTAGATAAACTCTAAAGTAGTATAGTAACTTTATTATAATAGATATTATATACTAAATAAATAAGCTTTCCTAATACTTATTTACTTTCTTTATTATTAATAATAGTAGAAGATAGTACCTTAAGGTATTTTTCCTCTTTTAAAATTAGTAAGTATATATAATTAAAGCCTTACTAAGTATTATTTAAAAGTTAGTACTTAGCTAATAGTTATAGTAAGTAATAATAGATAATTCTATAGCTAAGTAGAAGGTAATTTAATATTTATTATATACTTTTTTAAATATTAATATTCTTCTTTATTAAAAATACTAGAAGTTTTTAACTTATTATTATTTAGTATCCTATAATAATTAAGGCTTCCTAGGTTTTATAAACTAAGAGATTAAAGGGTTTATATCTAAGATATATAATAAGGTAGTAGTTAAGTAATATTCTAAATAGTATAATAATTACTAGCTAATAAGAGCTATTAAAGAAGAATACTTAGATTAACTACTAAAGAGCTATCCTATCCTAATACTATCTACTAATAATAAGTATATTTATATAGTCTAATTCTTTAACCTATTAGTAAAACCTACTTACTTAGCTTACCTAGCTTACTACTTACTTAACTTACTTAGCTTACTTTAAGTAATCTAATAGCCTTAGTTATTAAGTAATCTAGGTTATATAACCCTTTAGGTTATACTACCTCTTATAGGCCTATCCTACTAGCCTATAAGGTTTATCTATACCTTTAGAGGACTAATAGTACTCCCTTAGTTCTATTCCTATTACGTTTATAATATATCTTTATAGCTTATTAAAAGCTACTAGTATATTAAGAAAGTATTATATATAAGTATTAATAAAGAAAACTATTTAAAGGAGTATAAGAAGGCTATAGAAGTAATTCCTAATAATATTTAATTTAATAGTATAAGAATATAGTTAAAAAATAAACTATTAGGTAACTATAGCTACTAGGCTTTATAAGCTAGGTTAGTACCCTATTCTTCCTTCTATTTTAAAGGTTAATTAAGCTTAGATTTATAATTCTTCTACTTATTTATATACTTATAACTTCTTCTTTAGAAGGCTTCTATAAGTACCTAAAAAGCTAGAGATTTAAGGTAATTTTCTACTATTATACCTTTTTTAAAGTAATTTAAAGATATTTATATATAGTATATATTTAGTAAGAAAAAGCTAACTAGTACTAGAAGCTTAAATATTACTTTAAACTTTATATTATTACTAGTTATTTTAAAGAGCTTAGTTAGCTTTCTTTAAACCTATAGTAGTAAATTACTTAGTAGATTAAAGAGGCTAAATAATAAGAAGATTTAAGTAAGTCTACTTATTATAAAGTAAATATCTAGATACTCTAGTACCCTTATAGAGAATAATACTTAATAAAAACTATCTATATAGATCTTTAGTAGAAATATAATTTTAAAAGTAACTTAATTTCTTAGAGGATTATCTAGTTATTTATTAAAATCTTTAAGAAGAAAGGTTAGGTAATATTTTAGTAGCTTTAGGAAGACCCTTTAATTAATAAAGACTTTAAAGTAGAGGATTACCTATAGTAAGAGAATTAGTATATAAATAAATAGTCTACTTACTTTAATTCTAATAATAATTAAATAAATAAACCCTATAAAAGTACTTTATCTATAAAACCTATTATACTAACCTAAAAGATAACTAGTTTAACTACTTTAAGTAGCTTTAAAAGTATTTTTATAATACTATATAAGTATTAGAATTATATAGTAATAAGGGTTTATTTATATAAGATTTACTAGTAAAGCTAATAGAGATAAAAATTAATAAGGTTATAGCTATTAATATATTATTTATAAGCTTTATTATTAAATTAGGTATAATTATATATATATAATAGCTTTACTTATAGCTTTATATACTAGAATTCTCGCTATAAGTACTAGTAAGACTAATATTATTAATTCCCTCTACCTCTATACCTTTAAAGTAATAAGAAGACTAGTAGATAATACTATTAGTATTTAAAAAATAAGTTATATAGGTAATACTTATAATACCTACTAAAATACTATTAGATACCCTATATTATAATAAATTACTTTAAAGTAATATATAAGTTTATATTTAAGAAGTTTTTAATAATATAATTATATTAATAGTCTTAATTCCTTAAATAATTAAGTATTTAAAGAAGAAAATAATAATATTAATTAAAGTTATAATATATATAAATATATATATAAATATATATATAAAATTTATATATATATATATATAAATATAAAAAAATTATATATATAGTTATAAAAGACTATTACGTAATTAATAATCTTAGTTAAATTTAGTTAAAAACGAAGATTAATATAGTATTTTTTTTATATTTATAAGATTTTTATAAGTTAAAATAATACTAATA
>JUJX01000306.1:375-53687 GCA_000800745.1 Diaporthe longicolla
TATTAAGTAAAGTTTATTAAAAAGAAGAATATAAGAATAATATAATAAATTTAAAATACTTTTAAATTATTAATTTTATTATATTAAATTCTTTTATTAATAGTAAAAAAGAATTATTAAAATATATTTTAACTAATATTATTCTTAGTTTATAGTTTTAAAAACTAATTATAATATAAAAAATAATATTTTTATTTTTAATAGCTTTTAGTTTAAATTTAATAATTTTTAACTTAAATTTAAGTTTTTAAATATATAAAAGTAAAGTATTATTTATAGTTATTATAAAAGATTTAATAATAAAAAAAGAAAGAAGAAAAAAGTAGAAAATATATTATTTTAAAACTAAAATATATTATAAAAAGATAGTTATAAAGAATATTATAATAGCTTTATATTAAAAGTATATTAATAGTAAGTATAAAAGGTATTATAAAGTTAAAAGTTATTTATAAAAGGTTAAATATATATATAAGTAATAAAAATAAATAAATTTAATAAATAAAAGATATTAGTATAAATAATATATTATTAAACTAAATAATTAATAATAAGTAAATATAAGGTATTAAAAAAGTAATAATAAGTAATTTTTTCTTATTTAAAATTAAAAGAATATAAATAAAATAAAATTTTTATAAAAGTAAAACTTAGAAAAGATATTAATATAATAGGATAAAGAATAAAGTATTTAAAAAAGTTTAAAATATAAAAAGTTAAATTAAATAATAGAGTTTAAAATAAAAGTATTAGTTATAACTAACTAAAGTTAAATAGTAAAGCTTAAATACCTATACTATTAAAATATAATAAATAAAAAGGAAAAAAGTAAAATAGATATACTAGTTTAAAGATATATAGTTAATAGTAGCTAATAGTTTAATTAAGTTAAAGTTACTAAAATAATAGTTTTTAATTATATTTAAATATTTTTAAATTTACTTAAAAATATAAAATATATAAATATTAATTAGTTATATAATATAAATTAATAGTTTAAAGTTATAATCTATATATTTTTTAAATATTACTAAGATTAAAGAGTAAGGTAAAGACTTTCTTTTATTATAAATATATTTAAAGATAATCTTTTAATTTCTAAAAAAGTTTTTTAATTTTTAAGAAAGCTAGAAAGTTTACTTTTATAATAATCTTCTATAGGTAAAATATTATATCTATAAAATAATACTTAAGATTTTATATAAAGATAGTAAATATAAGTAAAAATCTTTTATATTTATAACTTAACTTTTCTATTACTATTTAGATTTTCTTATTATTATAATATTATTATAATACCTTATATCTTTTATATTATCTATATTATTCTAAGCTATAAAAGCTAGATTCTTATATTTATAACTATTTCTTTTTTTCCTTTATATACCTATTATAAAACTAATATTATACTATTAAATTAAACCTTTTTCACCTACTTTTATAGCTTTTTCCTTATAATAACTATTAGTTAATCTTTAAATTAAAGATATAAGAATAGCTTTACTAGATCTTTAATAAACTTAACTTCTTTTAATAAAGTATTCTTTACCTTATATACTATATTTATCAATATCTTATTTCTCTTTCTTTATATATATATCTTATATATTTAAATAAAAAGAGTATTTATTTTTATAACTATAATAAATATAGTTATTATATACTTTTCTTTATTAATTTAAACTATTAATAATATACTTTTATATAAATTCTTTAAAATTAAAGTTATTATAAAATATATATAGTTCCTTATTTTTTTTTAAAGAAAATATAGTTATTATAACTTTTAATATATTATAACTATTTTAAACTTTAAAGTCTTTCTTTATTTTAATTAAACTAATTTATTTATTAATAAAGTAAATAAAGTATTAAATAAATTAATTATTAAAATATATTAATATTAGAGGTTACTAGATTATATAGGGGAATAAATAAGTTATAGATAAGAGATAAAAGATAAAAGATAAATAATAGGGGTAATAGAATATATTCGAATATTCCTTAGTTTTTATTATTTTTCTATTTAACTATTTATATTTATTTTTTAAGTTAAATAAAATATTTAAGAATTATTTAATTAATAATCACACGCTAGTAATTAGTTAATTTTTAGCTAATAATTATATAATATAGAAACTTATTAAAGTAGGTTAAATAGGCTAGTGTGGAAGGAAGGAGGGTTAAGGTTTATATATAGACTTTAAAGACCTCTTATATAGAAGGTTCTAGAAACCTACTTATATAAGTAGATTATATAAGTATATATTATAGGGTTATACTATAGTATAAGTTATTAGTATACTAAATATATAGCTTATAGTTAAATAGCCTTTATAGTTAATAAGTTATTAATAAAAGTAGTTTTTATTTATTTTATATAAAAGGGCTTTTAATTTTATTTTATTATTTAAAGGATTTATTTTTATATTATTATTTTATATATTTATAAACCTTATTAAAAATAATATTACGTAAGTATATATTTACCTATATAATATCTTATAATTAATATATCTTTAGTTACTTTTATTAAGCTTTTACTTACTCTATTTTTCTTAAAATACTTTATAATAGCTATATAACTCTTTTTAAAGAGATATTTAATAGTTTTAAATATCTTAATAATAGAATAGTTATTACTCTTTAAATCTTTAAAAAGATAATTATTACTTATAATAAAAAGATTATTATAGAATAAAAGGTATTAATTCTATAAAGCTATTATTTTTTAATAAAAGATACTATAAATAAAAATACTATAATTTATATTAATTAATAAGTATATAGTAAAATAATTTATATAATATTTTAATTTATATTAGGTTTATTTAACTAATCTTTTATTTTAAATATACTAGTAAATATATTATTATAAAGATTATAATTATAAGTATATAGATAATAAAGTATATAACTTATAGTTAAAGGTTAAATATTTATTTAAGAGTAATATATAGAGTTATATAGCTTAGTAATAAGTAGTCTAAAGTTTAGCTGTTTTTATAGGGCTGGTGTAGTAAGCCTTTAGCGCCTAGCGTAATTTTTTCCAAGTGTCAGCTATCAATCGCCGCACCTACGTGTCCAGTGCGCCAATACGAATGTTTTTGGGTACATTTCAGATTCGGCGAGCTACGAGGACACAACTCGTAGTGGTTTTGCGGCGTCCATGAGACAAGACGCCTGGCCACGACCAGGAGGAACATTCCACTGCTGCATTCTGCGTGGTCCTTCCTACCTATTCCCCGCTTCCGATATATGATGCTCAGCAGGCACATCTCGATTGAAATCGCCATGTGGATGCAGTTCAAATTGAATTATTGAATCGCAGGCGCAGACTGGAGGGAACTCACGACTGGTCCAAAGCACCCTCCCGGACACCACGCCCTGTCATATATTTTCTCCCCCTCCTGAGTCTGGTACTGACTGCTTGCAAGCTGCATGCAGCCGTCCTGACTGGCAAGGAAAGAATACTGCCCAGACAGCCCAATGTTTACAGCTCGCATGCAGTCGACGCGGGCTGCCTTGATGGTGATGGCTTCAGACGTGGAGTTGGCGTCCTGGGCGCTGTTGGAAGTGCTCTGAGAGACAACACACTCGACTCGACAGATGCCGGGACTGTGCCTTCCACAAGTGTTGGAATTTCTGTGGCTGCTTCTGCCTGGCTCTGCTTGGGCTGGCGCCTTCCCTCTGTCGGACAGAGGCTCGTCTCTAACTACCTCATACTCAACAATACGCACTCCCGGCTCCCTGGGCGTAAACAATTCCACGACGCGTTCGCCGTCGTGTCTGGCTCGGCACTCTTCTGCTCCTTTCTAGGGCCCGAACTCTTGATCTGTGCCTCTGCCGGGCCGCCTGCTGCTATCTAAGTTGTATCCTAATTTTTTGCAATCCCGCGAGACCTCGCCTTTCTGCCCCAGGGCCTGGCGGCTCACGATGGCCATCCTCTGCTGTTGTGGCCAACTTCGCTCAAGGAAACGGGCCCGGGGTGACGAGGATGTTGGCCTGCCCATCCCTCCTCCGCCCGCCAAGTTACCCGCCGCCGTCTTGCATCCCTCAGCCATTTCTCCGGGCTCCACGCTCGCAAGATCGTCACTGACTAACCCTCTTCCCGGAGCCGCCACCGACGCCTTGGTTCACCTGGGAGAGCTCGTGGTCGAGGAATCTGACGACGACGATGTCGATGAGGACCCAGCTCACGACGGCAGGAATAGAAGCACCAGCACTTTGCAAGCCGTCAAGTCATGCATCCGTCGCCATCTGTCTGAGGACTCACTCCAGCGGCAGAGTGAGACAGAGGAACAGATCGCTCATAGGGCAGAGGTGAAGCGACTCATGAGAAAGAGGATTCAGGAAGAGCTTCAGAGCGAGACCGACCATGCTCCAAGCCGTCCTTCCACCCCCCAATGGCATGGACCTGGTCCGGCCAACCTTACAGGCAATGGTCCACGGGATACCATCGAATTCACTGTGGACGAAAGTCAGAAGCCCAAAGACCTGACACCGGTCAGAACGGCTGACACGACAGAGGAAGATGGAATGCAGCAGCGCCCGACATCCAAGCTGTCTTTCAGATTGGCGTCGAAGCAACCATCTGTAAAGGAGAATCGCCGCCCGACAAGTATTGCAGCAAGTGAGCCCGATTGGATTGATGCAGAATCAAGAGCCTCGCACATTGAATGTCACTTCGGAATTCGAGAGCGCAGTTCCCTGCCTGACATACCCAACTCGCCGGTGCTCCTCCCAATCCCAGGCCCAGCCTTACATGATGCCTCATCACTTGCGTCTTGGCGCCTCTCACTGAGCGCGGACAAATTGGCTGATCTATTCACACCCGACAAGACATTGACACTGTTCCGACCCCTTGCCAGCACCCCTGGCAATCGTTCCGCTGCCGACCTCAGGGACGACGTGTCGCTGCCCCGTCCAAGAAGCAAGTCTTCGCCTTTGGGTGTTCAAGACTCCAACACCAGACTCAAAACTCATTCACGCCAGATTTCGCTTGACTCTACTCTTTGCAATCGGATCCCTGCGTCCAAGTCTTTGATACGGGACGAATCTCCAGTTGGTCTCTGGCTTCGCACTCAAAGCATGCCGTTTCGTCCATGCACTACACCCCAACCTCAGAGCGAGGTTGGTTCCGAAGAGCACACCCACAGCCCTCCAAGGACCAGCCATCCTGACGGACCGGATGTTCAGCACTCTATTGCACCTACCAGACCAAGCCGTGTTCGTCGTTCTGGTTCGAATCGACCACCGAGCCTGCCTGGCTCGCCATCAGACTGCTCCCGATGCAGCCTCGATCCAGCGAGACAGTCGCTGCAAATGGCAACGCATACTACTTCCAGAGTGAAGGATTCAGTGCATGCTGTGCATAACAAACCTCACCGCAGTTCAGAAGTCCCCTCTGCCATGGTTTCAGATACCAAATTGGTCAGTCCCGGGCCAAACCTTCAGCAGTCCTCCCGGATGCCACCAGCAGAAGCTCGCCCTCAAGTGGGTGATACCATGTCATCTCACCCTTGCCGAAGGGCTCTCGGTGGACTGAGGATGCCAACCTTCAAATGTCAGTTCCTTTCCTCCACAATTGGCGAAATATATGCTAAGTTGGATCCACAGGGGCTGGGATCGCGGACAGAGTTCAACATGTGCCCGACAAAAATAGGTCAATGACTCCTCCCTGGGGAGACACAACCACGTTTTTCACAAACATCGATCCACGACGGGCGACCATCGAGCCTGGTTCCGAGACCTCAAGCTTCCTGCGGAGAGAGGCCGAGCTTCGATACATGGAAGAGCGATTTCGAGACTCTCATCTGAGAAAGGGATCATACAATCTCGTGGAGAGTAGATTTCATGAAATGTTTGACCATGATGGTGGTTCAAGCTCGAACCACAGGATGTCGCTGTTGTCCAAGCTGCATTTCAACGTCACCAAACGCGGAAAGGTCGCAGTCATTGAGACGTTGGACGGCAATGGTTCTGGGCATGCCCTTGCCTACACACGTGCTTCACCCACGTTTGTTCTGCAGCACAAGGTCTCTGAGCAGGCAAGCGTGGATGACGGACATCTTCAGGTCCCCGGTATCTTCCACGGAAATGGCAGGGTCAATGCCAAAGAAACAGGCCACATGCTTGCGACAAGCAGCCCGAACACCCGGCGGCTTCGGGGCTTTTCCTCGTCGAAGGACGGCGATGATACAGCTGAGCTATGGAAGCGGGCAGTGAGAGCAGAATCAGAGTCCAGGTCCCCAAGAGGAAGCGTGACATCGAACATACCTACCCTTGGTGTGTCCCCAGCGGCCAGCAGCCGCAGCGAAATTCCTAAGGCCCCACAGCCTTCAGGGGCCGCGAGCCTCAGTTCGTCCAGGTCTGATCTGCATTCTCCACTATGCAAAGCCCTTCCAGACCATGGTAGCGAGGCAGCTCTGAGTGAGGCTCTCAGGAGATCATCAACCATTTTGCAAGAATGGGCTCACCAGCTTGAAGCTCGGGAGCTTGAATCCCAGCGAAAAGGTGAAGGTTGTGCTCCTGAACCCCGCTCCCGCTCCGAGACGACAGGTATTCCTCCCGCCTCTTGGGCAAAGTACCCTTCCTACAACCGTAACGAGCGCAACGCATCTGCAGGAGCCGACGACAAGGTTATATCGAGAGATTTTGCCGTAAAGAACATCTCACCCTCGGGAAACATAGCCTGGGCTACCGACAAGACCGGAGACAGGCCGCCGTCGCAGAAAGGTATCGGTCGCACTTTCTCCGACAAGTTCTCGCAGACTTTCAAGTCACGTCTGAGCAAGCTCATTCCTGGTCGGTCACGGACGCCATCCAGAGATAGATCGATTCGTGGAGTGAGAAGAAGCAGCATCCAGATTGCCGGCGACCTAGAGTATCCGGAGCTCGAGATACTTCCGAAGACGGGAGGGTACCGCGACCTCCGCGCTCTAGAATCAGAGATCCATGAGATGAAGGGTGTCGCGCATACGAAAGTGCCGGTAGCCAATGAGGAACCTGAGGCCTCACAGGTCAAGTCAAGCCTGGCTGAGCACATGGCCACCGCAATATCGCAGCATGATGGCTGCTCGGGCCTTGCGCCGTCTGACGCAAGTGAGACTGGCAGTTTTGCTGAAGAAAATGCCAGCTTTATTCGGATCCGATGTCCGGAGACACCTGCTCTTCAAATTCGCTACCCAGAAACCACACGAACGAAGGAATCAACCGGATCCACGGTCGAGAGGTATGCCACCCCCCTCAGCCATCTGTCTTCCAGTGGACAGGCAGCATCGAGCTCAGCCACACCGGAACTCATCATGAAGCTATTACCTTCGGCCCACTCTTCAAGTTCATTGAAGAGTGCTAGGTCGCTCATGAGACGCGCTAGTTTACGCACAACCCCTAACAACGAGGCATGCGCCTTTTCAACTCATAATTGGCAACCCGAAGGTGATCCCGGAAGACGATCAGTTTCTATGCTTACCGCACGTGCTTCTGGCTGATTTCATTGTTGAAGATCCAATGATGATTAGTAACGAGTCTTGCACTACGATTCTGTATTGCCCTCGTCATCCGCGGGCATAATCACACGAGGCTTAACGACCATGGCTTTGCATCAATTATGGGAACGTGTTCCAAATTCGGCAATAGGACATCCGCAGCTATCGTACATTCAAGTCATTCAATTCCATCGGTCTATCTTTCCATGGCTAGGTATATTGGCTGAGTACCTCTGGATGATTGTGGTCGAGTCTTTATCAAGGAAATGACATGGTGTTTGTGAGCAACACAATTTTTGGGACCTGTCAAAACGGAACAGACCGGCGGGATATCGAGCATCAAGTATGGCGAAGGCACATCTGCTGATTATTATAGTTCCACTGGTGATGCAGATACTTCCTTAATCGACGGCATCTTCACGTGCGCATAGACCACTATCCAAGGTCACATTTCCCATCAGAAGTAGAAGAGCGGAGCTGGTGATGAAATGTCAGCTTACAATCGAATGGCACGGGGACATGCATTGCCGCCATGATACATTTGACCCTAAACCTTCACATTTGTCTGTAGTTTCCCTCGTGTCTTAATCTTACCTTGGGCTGTCTGAGCCCCTACACCTTTTGCCCTGGCTCCTTGTCGCCTCCCGCAGGCTGAAGTCTACTGCTCACTCCTTGTTTTCAACCAGTCTCAAAGTCTAGTGATGTTCTTGTCCGAGTCTATTACAAATTCACACGTACATGGTATAACGTGGCATCTAATGCAAGAACCACATTGCCTCTCTAAGATTCTTTCCTCTCCTCTAATCTTCTGCGAGGCTCTTAGTCGCCCAGCTGTGTTGTGGCATTGCCATTCTTTACAGAGCACCTGGACAATCACTCTCTCATTATTTCTCAAGACACAGCGCTATATTCAAAGTGCAATCCCCTAGCAGGGTCAGCGAGGCTCCGACGCTCATGACTGCTGCACTTCGCCTTATGAGAAGCTCCAGGTCAGTTGAGACGGGTGGCTATCGGTGGATGCTAACCGTTGAGTTTTGGCATGGCCTGGAATCGCCCTGCTGGACCCAGAGAAACGTGACGTTCGACCCTGCCGTCAGCTTCCCCGTGTTCAACTTTCTGCTACCCGCAGGAGTGTACATCTCCATCCCCTTCAAGCCGGACAACACAGGCGCCAGGCTGAACTGTTCCACTGCTTAGTATGTTAGCACTGATAAGCCGACACTTATATATATTCTTCTTAACTATCTATCTATCTACTATCTACTCAGCTATCAGACTCTTCCCTAGCCTAGAGCCTATATATAAACTCTTTGAGTTCTTTATACTTCTACTTATATAAGACGGAGACTTTAGTGCTACGGCAGGCGCCTCTGCTAAAAAAACTAATAATTCGAAGTCGCCCTAGACTTTAAATCCAGCACTTATAAGAGCCGACTGTCACAATCCCCCCTAAGTCCTTTTATAGAGCTTTAGATACTTAGAAAGAGGATTATACTCTTATAAGAGGCTTAGGAGACTAAGTAAAAGGCTTAATATCTAGTGTAATAAGGTATATAATATAAAGTTAAAACTATATATTTAAATAAAGATTTTTATATTATTATTAGTATTATATTACTTTTATTTACTTATATAATATTAGGTCTTTAAGTATTTACTATTATTTAAAGGGACTATATATCTTTAGGATATATATGGATTACGGGTGTAACCACCTGTATCCAGGGGTTAAGGTTAAAGTAGGTTATAATTTGTACGGCATGGGTGAGACATGCAGTCGCCTCATGTTGACTCCCGAGGTTACGTTCATATAGGAAGCCAGCAGGGGCACATGATGGCCGCTTCACCTGTCACACACGTGGGCTTCGACCATCATCCATGAATGGCATGGCAAAAAGTTACAACGGACCCTCAAACTACAGTGGCGTCGGCTGCTCGTCTAAAGTCAAGACCTAGAGCATCGGTTTGAGAATTGATGTACATCCGGGGTTACAGCGATAAGTCTGTAAGGGCCTGATCATATTCAGTTTTCAGTATAGTCTAAACCCCTAACTAGTAACTTTCTTACTAAGTAGCTTATATATATAACTATCCCCCTTTAGAAAAAGGAGAAGAAGTTATTAGTTAAACTTAAATTCTATTACTATTTTCTTATTTTAGTATAGCTAGTCTATAAAAAGAAGTTATAAATATAGTTTTTATAGCTATTAAAGAATTTTTACTTATACTATAGATAAGTTAACTATAATATTACTTATAAGCTACTATAATAGATTCTAATTCCTTTATTAACTTAACTAATAATAAATTTATTAAAAATAGTATTCTTATATTTAAAATACTTATTAAAGTTCTTTTAAAAAATAAAGTATTATTAAAATAGCTTTATAGTAAAAATCTTTTTAAACTTACTTTTAAACTTATTAATTAAATATATTTATAACTAAAAATAGTATTAACTAAGTTATTAAACTAGGTAAATACTAGAAAGTAAAAGATTATATTATTAATAATAATAGTATTTTTAGTTAAATAATAACTTACTTTATTATAAAGGATAATATCTTCTCTTTTAATAACCTAAAAGTTATAGTTAAAAATATTATAAGAGTAAATAAATTATTTTATAAAAATATTAAAAGAGTATAAGGTAAAGGGATTATTTAACCTATTAAACTTAAAGTAGTAAAGATTTATATAGAAAAAGTTAATTTATAAGTTAAAAAAAATAGTTTAAACTACTATAGTTAGTTAAAGTATATAAAAATAAATATAATAGTAAAAAGAAATAGTATAAATAATTCTTTACTTTTTTAAGCTATTTTAATATATTATATAATAAGAAAATAAAGTTAGTTAAAACGTTAAACTAGGTTTTTAAAATAATTAAAGTATAATATTTAAAATTTTAAATTAATTTAAAACTATATTATTAAAGAATAAAGAGATATATAAAAATATTTTCTAATAAAAGATAGTATTTAAACTAAAGGTTAAAGTAGTTATATTAAAGCTTATTTTTAATAATAAAGATATTAATATATTAAAAAAGAAGAAGGAGAAGAATAGAGGTATATAATAAATAGGTAAATATTATTATTTATTTATAAGTAATTCTAATAATCTAAATAAGACGTCACTTAGGCTTCACAGTATAAGGGCTTAAAGTTTGCACTAAATTATATGGATTTTATAAGTAGGTCTACCTAAGGAAGAAAAGAAGGAAGGAAGGAAGGGCCCTTAGCCCTTAGGTAGAAGGTGTAGGTGTGTAGCTACCTCATTAATAAGGGGCCCTATAGGGACCCCTATAGGGACCCTTAGCTACCCCTTAGCCGCTACCTCTAACTCTAAATATAATTTTATAAACTAATAGTATACTACTATTTTTTATTAGCTTTAAAGCTTTTTTTTCTTAACTTATTAATTAATTAAAGTAAGTATTTAAAAAAGTATATTTAAAAATATAATAAATATTATTAAAAAGATAGTTAAATAAATAGAAATTAAATAACTATTTAAAAATAATATAATAGTAATAACTATAATAAATATAAAATAATACTATATTATTAGAAAAAATAGTTAGCTAAGTTTATATAGTAAAGTAATTATAAATATATATTTAAAGATATTTAAATAGTTTAAATTAAATATTATAATATAGAATAAACTATTAAATAATATAAAAAACTTTAAAATAATTTAATAAGTAAGAGAATTTAGTAGTTATTAAAGAAAGAAGTATTATTAACTATAGTAGAAAAGCTAATAAAAAAGCTAGTAAAAAGTTAGGAGAAGAAATATAATTAAAAACTATCTATTAGTTTAAAATTTATATTTAATATTTATATATATTTTACTTAAAGAATATTATATTAGAATTTTAAAATATATATTTTATAACTTATAATCTACTTTATTTAATATATAATTATTTTATTCTTACTTTTTTTTATATTAAAAAATATAAAAGTATTACTTAGTATTTAAGAAATTTTAATATTTTTTACTATAACTAATAAAGCTTTATAAACCTTAAAATATATTTAAACCTTAAATATTAAACCTTATATATCTTTTTAATATATTAATAAAATTTAATTTTAACTTTATTTTTATATATAAAAAGATTTAATTAATAGTTTTAAAACTTTTTTAAATTTAAAAAACCCTATTTTAATTAAAAAATATTAAATATTAGTACTTTTATTAATAATATACTTTAAAGTTAAACTTTAAATCCTTAACTAATTACTTACTTATATTTAATTAATATACTATTTATATTTTCTATAGATTATACTATTATATTCTTTCTTATTTCTTTAACTATTATTATTATATTAGATTTTATAATAATCTAATTATATATCTATAGTAATTACTTTCTTTAAAGTTAATAAATTTATTTTACTACTTATTTACCTTACTTTATAATAATAGATATATAGATATAAATATTTAAAGCTCTCTTAGTTAATCTCTTTAATCTTTTTTTTTTCTAATATATTAAACTTAATTAAGAAATTCTAAAGTATTATATAAATATAAATAAATACTTTTAATATTTTAATATTATATTTAAAAATAAAAATCTATATTATCTTTTATTTTCTCTTTAGTAAACTAAATATTTATTTAACTATTATATAAAGTTAAATATAATAAAAATTATATAACTTCTTTATATTAAATAGTACTTTATTCTTCTTTTATTAGTTTTATAAATAATGTTTAACTAATAGAAATAATATTAGAACTTCCTTTTATTATTTAAATCTAGTATTTATTAAATAAAATCTATTTTAAAAAATTATAAAGTTTTTTTTAAAGATTATATTAATAAAGATTTAGTTATTTATAAAATATTTAATACTTATTAATATAAATATAAATAACTTATTATTTTTAATTATAATAAAAATATTTTATAATATTATCCTCTTTTAGGTTTTTTACTTTATTTATATATTTTTAAGTATATAAGCTATAATATATATATTATTAATTATATTAATATATCTATTAAAATAAATATTTTACTTTTAAAGTTTATAGTTTTTATTAAGTTATTTTAATAACTTTAAATATATAAACTCCTTATATAAAACTTAAAAATACTTTAAATAATTCCTTATAATTTTATTAATAATTATTTAATATAGTTAGAAATAATAAATATAATTTTATTATACTTTATTATATATATAGATTTAAATAAATATTATTAATTAATATATTATTATTAACTTTTTCTTTATAACTATAAATAGTATATATTTAATTAATTAAATAAAAAGACTTTTAAAAGTAGCTTTTAATATTTAAAATAGATTATAAAAATATCTTTTACTTTTATATAAGAATTTATTTATAACTTTATTTATAACTATTAGGTTATTTATATTTCTTTTATTAATAAAAACTAATAATATTTAACTTTTATATTAATTTTTATATTTAATAATATATATAACTATATAGATAACTATTAAAAAGTATATTTATTAAATAACTATTTTATTTAATAAAATTAATTTAATAAGCTATATTAGTTATTATTAGTTAATTTAGCTTTTAACTAAAACTTTAATTTAATAGTAAAATATATATAGATTTTTTTTTAAAGAAGTTATACTTAGTAAAAAGATTATAATAAGGTAAGAGGTACTTATTAAAGCTTAGTATAGTAGTATATAAATAGAGAATTCTACTTATAGGTAAGAACTACTACTAAAATAAGAATAGGGGCCTTACTAAGATAATATCTATACTAGAATATAACCTATTTAATTACTAGACTATACTGAAAACCGAATGTGATCAGGCCCTAAATATGGCAGACCTGAAGGAAGACTTGAGACGATGTATGGTTCCAACAGCATCCTCGGCAACACCTTATCAAGGTGCAGCACTGATAAAGCCAGTCTTCCTCCCTCGAGCCCACAGAAGAGATCGCCTAGAGGCACTCAGACGAGGAATTCTGTGACGTAGGGCGGCCCGCTGACCCACACCATGACGGCCAGAATAGGACTAGCGATTTCCCCTCCGAGGTCCTCTGCGAGGTACCTGTGTCTTTTTCCCCCCTCTTTCGAATACTGCGATGGACTGCGATGGACTTGCAGTGGTGAATGAGATCTAGAAAATGGTGAGAGGCAGCGGACCCAGCCAGAGACCATGATCACATGACATGCAGGGAAAACTGAGCCATTATGTTTGATTGTTAGCCGGTAGTCTAGATTAAACAGGTGTGGGCCGTGACGAGGGCGACTTCACTCGGTGGTGGAATGCTGGGCGGCAGACAACTGTCGCAGGACCCTGGACGCCACACTGTGGGCATTGAGGGGAAATGCGCATGGTCAGACGGTGCATTACGAAACGGAGAGTGAGATCCTGCCCCATGGTGCATCGAGCCTTCCCAAAAAGCTCCAAGTCTTGTCGAGCTAAGAGAGCACTAACACTGCACTATCAGCCCAGATTCAGGCGGAATCAATCGACATCGACCCATAATTCTGCTGCCCTCCGACCACCACCCAGGCATGCCTGCGCACCTCCATACTGCTGTACATCCCAACACCGTAGCTTCTCCGCCCTGGACCTGGGTACCTGTCCGTCTGCCTCTGCAGCCGTGCCTGGGCCCTGAGCTCTCCCCCCCCGGGCTAACATTCATCAGCTGGAAACACTGCCTAAGCCTGTTAGTGAGGACCATCCATCACCTGCAGCCCAGCCGGCCGACCTCTACTTTTATCTAATCGATTTTGATCTCCCCAACCCACCGCCGACGACGGCTGATCATCCTGCCTGCCCTGTTCCTGCCCTTGCCTTGTCTTGCCCGTGGTGTCCTGCGCTGGGTACCTGCACTACCTGTCACGCCTGTGTGCCTTGCGCCGCCGCCGCTGCTGCTGCTGGCCCACCGGGGAGTAGTTAGGCCATCAGACAGGCTTGAGGTCTACCCACCTGGACAGTCTGCGTAAACCTCACCACTCCCGTTCACAGCCCTTTTCACCTACCAATTCCAAGTCAAGTCTCGACGTCGCCTCTTCAAACTCGGCCCCTGCCTTCACCACGCTTTCCGCCCCCGACCTTCGAACCTTGATTTCCCCCGTCATCTGCGACCGAGCCACAACGTCTGATTGACAACATTACGAGTCGAGTCGACTCTCCCGCCCTTGGCCGGGGCCGATCGCATGTAGGTCACAAATCCACCATGTCGACCGAAGCGACCGGCGCTGCGGCGCCTGGCATCCACAATCCAAACCTCAACCCCGACGGCACCCACCCTCTGCCTGGCCACGAACACGACGAGTCCACCATCGCCGTCGTCAATCCCACCGCCGACACAAAGTCCCCCAAGCCCACTGGCCTGCACTCGCCCCCGGACTCAAACAATGTCGACGCCACCGACTCCGAACTGAGCGACCTCGACGAAGCAATTGCCGACGCCGATTCGCCACCATCCATATATGCGACTCCGCGACAGACCGCCTCCATCAAGACCGTCTCCGACGATGCACCGCCCTCCGGTGCTGGCCCCGGGCCAGCACAGCCCGAGCAGGTCCCAACTCCAGAACAGGACGACGAGGACATCGGCGAGGTGTTTCCTGACCACTGGTCCGGCACCGTCCCTGTCTTCAAGCCCAACATGGACCAATTCAAAGACTTCAAGAAATTCGTATGTTGCGCCCATTCCCCGGACCACCCCTTGTCCTGAGGAACACGGCCCATGCTAACGTCGTATCGCTGCAGATGAAAGCTGTCGATTCCTACGGTATGAAGTCCGGCATTATCAAGATCATACCCCCAGACGAATGGAAGAACTCGCTCCCAGATCTCAGCGAGCTTGTCAAACCAGTTCGAGTTAGAGAGCCGATCAAGCAGGATATAATGGGATCCAACGGTACCTACCGCCAGGTCAATATCCTCCACCAGCGATCCTACAACTTGCCGCAGTGGAGGCAGCTTTGCGACCAGAGCGAACACCAACCTCCTGCAAGGCGCGGTGAGCGCCGAGCGAATGCCGACAAACCAAAACCTGCAACTCGCTCCCGGGCCGCGGCTGCGACGATTAAATCGAGTACGCCGGCTGGTTCTAGCCCCGCGCGGCGCACTGGCGGTGGTCGGGGACGACGAGCTCGAGGTCGAGGAGGCGCCCGAGGCAAGGGCAAGAAGTCTGCCGCGCAAGAGGATGCCGATGTTGATGACCGGCCGATGACGCCTGAATCTCCCAGGCCTGCAGACGACGAGAAGCAGGGCGATGCTGTGGTGGAATCCATCGAACAAGACCCCGGTGTCAAGGTCGAGGACGAAGAATGCGACGAAGAAACTCCTCGGCGGATGGGGTTCAGTCGACAGGCAAAGCCCAAGGTCCAGTCCACATCAGCCCGGCGGAAGTACAGCAAGCGGGAAGGCTCCGCCATGATTGACGAGGAGGCATTCAAGGATTTTGACTACAAGATGGACATCTCTGACTACACTCCTGAACGATGCGAGGAGCTGGAGCGGACGTACTGGAAGACCCTAACCTACGCAACACCACTATACGGCGCTGATCTCATGGGCACCTTGTTCCATGAGGATACGGAGCTTTGGAACCTGAACAAGTTACCCAATCTCCTGGATGTTCTGGGTACAAAGGTCCCCGGTGTCAACACAGCCTACCTCTACCTGGGAATGTGGAAAGCCACGTTTGCATGGCACCTGGAGGATGTTGACCTGTACAGCATCAACTACCTTCATTTCGGTGCCCCCAAGCAGTGGTACAGCATCTCACAGGCTGACGCTCGACGTTTCGAGGCAGCTATGAAGAGTATCTGGCCTACGGACGCCAAGGCTTGTGACCAATTTCTGCGTCACAAAGCCTTCCTCATCTCCCCATCACATCTCCAGCAGCACTACAACATCAAGGTCAACAAGTGTCTGTCGTATCCCGGGGAATTTGTCGTTACCTATCCGTATGGCTACCACTCTGGTTATAACTTGGGCTATAACTGTGCTGAGGCCGTCAATTTCGCTCTGGATTCATGGTTGCCCATGGGCAAGATAGCCAAGAAATGCGAATGTGCTCAGGCCCAGGACAGCGTGTGGGTCGATGTCTACGAGATAGAGAGAAAGCTCCGCGGGGAGCCCACACCGGAGTACTGGACAGAGGAGGAAGACGAAGATGACTCGGATGAAGATGATGAGGAGGATGAAGAAATGGCCGGTCTTCCCTCGCCTCCTGGTAGCCACACCGTTCGCATCAAGGCTCCTGCTCGCAAGCGGAAGCAAGCGAAGATCAGCAAGGACAAGAAAGAGAAAGCCAAGAAGCTCCGCCTGCGGGTCAAAGCCCACGTCGAGCCACCTTGCTGTCTGTGTCCAAACGACGTGCCTGGGGCCGAGATCCTGGCAACCAACGACGGCCGCAAAGCACACCGACTTTGTGCACTGTACCTCCCAGAGACCTACATCGAGACTGTCGACGGCAGCGAAACTGTCTTCAATGTCGAGAACATCGAAAAGGCCCGACTCGAGCTCAAATGCCTCTACTGTCGCTCGAAGCGCGGCGCCTGCTTCCAGTGCTCGCAAAAGAAGTGCCCGCGCTCATACCACGCCACATGCGCCGCCGCTGCTGGGGTATTTGTTGAGCAGGGTGACGTCCCAGTTTTCGACAAGGATGGCACTGAGTACAAGGAGGAAGCATTCGAGTTCAGTTGCCGCTTCCACAGGACAAAGCGGGACAGACGTCTGGACGGCGACGCATTGGAAGAGAACAGTCGCATTATGGACGCCGCCAAGGGCATCAAAAAGAACGAAATCGTGCAGATGCAATATTACAAGAAGGAGATATTTGCTGGCGTTGTGGTTGAGAACCGCTCAGACGAACAGACTCTACTTTTGGACGTCATTCCAAACGGGTATGATATTGGTCAACGTTCTGTGATGGTGATAGACGTACTAACTGTGCACAGTGGCCGGATCGAAGTTGAATGGAAGTGGCTGCTTCTGCCCGACCCTGAAGATTTCAAGCTTCCCAAGGCCTCTGCAAATGCCTTGCCAATGCCGACATCTAGAAAGGCCAAGGAAGAGATCAATGCGAAGCGATCCACGGATGAGCCCCCAAGGGCCGGTGACATGTTTGTGGAAGGTCTCACACCAGGCAAGGACTTTGTCTGGTCAGAATTCCACACATGCGAAGCTTCAGCGTGCAAGAACAAGGCCCAAGTCAAGGTCGACTTTTTCAAGGAGAATCAAGTCTGGCACTATCTGGGCAAGACATCGACCGAGGCGAAGGCACAGTACACGGAAGACCCACGAAAATTCCAGCACAACCCGAAATCCAGCTTTCTTGATAGCCTTCCTAAACCACCGCCACCACCCAGGCCCCACCACCAGTCGCCGTATGGCGTCACCCAGTCACCATCACAGGCGAGAAACTCTACGCAAACGAAACCCGAGAAACCATACGTATACAAGCCTAGAAAACCGATTGATGCTTCAATCGGTACCCCTTTCGCCACACAAAGATTCACCCCGAGTACTACCCCGTCAGCAAATGGACTCCCCCCATTATCATTCGGCACAGATCCTCGGTTCTCCGCAGGGCTTTACTCTACGAATCAATTCGCACCGATGCCTGGGAGTAGTCCACAACCCCAGATTCAGCGTCAGGGCAGCGCGCAATTTATACCCGTACCACCATCACGACAAGCCCAGCAACTTCCTCAAAACCAACAAGCGCCGTCTGTCAACCCGGCGTGGTTATCACATGCCCAAGCCAACAGCCCGAGGCCTCAGGCGATACCATTCCAGGCACCCCCATCTTCGAGGCAGCAGGGTGTCCCGACGCTCACCCCTGCTGCTGGCCAGCCATCAAACTTTCCATTGCAGCAGCAAAGAGCGCCCATGCCACAGCCTCCACAGTCGCAGGCTCATGGGCCACATGCACCCCTCCAGCATGCATCGCCTCCTGTTCCCCAACACGCCTGGCAAAAGTTTTCCTTCTTCCAGGCCTACCACAACAGGTAAGAAGAAATGATGCCGTCATTACTATGAGATACTAACGCCGAGTCTTTGAAGGGAGCCTTCGAGGTACAGGACCCCATATGCACTTTGGGGCGGCTTCACCAACGGGTATGAGGGCGATCTTCGGAAGCACCTGATGAAGAAGCCAGAATCGGCATCATTTAATAACCGCCGATTGAGCTTCAACCTTGGCGGAGGGCTTCAGGGTCTCACTCGGCCACCATCTCATCGGTACTCCAACTCGGCCGGCTCGTCGAGGTCTTCGCCTTTCAGCGGTTCACGCGCCAGGTCACAGTCTGGCGCGGCCTCCCCTACCTCGTCATTTGCGTCGGCCATGTCGCCGCCACCAGTCCCCTCTCGGGGTCACCAACGCACATCGTCCGTCCCCTCCACTCCACTCCATCCTGCAATGAGACCGCAGTATGCCTCGTCATCGCAGATGAATTCTAATTCAGGCCAGACCGGGGGAGGAAATGCATTAGGCTCACCTAAAAGTTCTTCCAGTGGAATGGGCTTCCAGGGAGGGTCCATATTGGTGGACGTACAAGCTTCCATGGCGTCGATGCCTCCCATTTCACCAGCTGGGATCCCCTCGCAGCAACCGACGTTCCTAAACACATCGCCGCAAACAGCTGTGCAAGTCGCCACCACCACAACTGCAACGACTCCAATGGACGTGGATCCCGAAACCAGCGAGTCGCCTGCGCAGCAACTGAAGCAGCAGTTACGACGCATATCTGACGCTAAGGACTCTCCATTCCGCCTGCCTCGGAGTCGAGGCCATACCCCGCGGTCGAGCGTGAACCAGCTTCCAAGACTGCAGACTCCCACTGAGACTCCAGACCTCAGCCTACGGGACGATCGCAGGGCCTCGTCTGGATCGACGCAGGCAACCACACCTTCAGAACTTGCTGCCAATGGAGTTTCGGTGCGCGAATTCCCTGAGATGGCTGACGATAACAAGGCATTTGTGGAGAAAATGATGCTGGATCTGCGTAGGGCGAGTCAGAGTGCGGCTGATGGTACCCTGAACGGGCTCGCAGATTCTACAGCGGCCACGAACTCTTAGAATCTAGGAGGTCTCTGGCAAGCAAGACGTCTGAAGCAAGGGTTGGGCTGAAGTAGGGCGCTTGAGCCGGCCCAAACCGCGGCGTATTCGACTGTGGTGATTTGGCTCTCAGTAACGCTTGCACACACTGGGGCCGCAACACGCGCTGATTCAAGCATTGGTATGCGGAGTTCATATGGAGGACTGGCATGTTTTGGGCGTTGGCGGAAGGTGCTTCTGAGAGCAACTGTGGTAGCGTTGGTGATAAAAGGACCAAGCCAGGCGTAACGGAAGAACCGCAAAGCGGTTGCATCGGCGCCAAGCTTGGCGTCGTGGGGCCACAAGGCCCGATATGCTCCTACATGTAGGACTATCTTGTACAGTCGCACGTGCGATGCATAAGTGAATGATTGGTCACAAAACACTTACTCGTGGGTTTAATCTTACTTGCGGTGAAGGGCTCACGTCTCTCGGATGTCGGGGACGTACAACGCTGCGCTTGAACGCCGCATTGTGCACCTTGTTTACTCCGGGCGCGACAGCCACAAATAAATAAGCGGCTGATTCTTGGACGGGACTGGCTCGAGGATTGGTTCGCCACTCCTCAAATAGACCACTGCGGGCAACGATGCACAGCTGAAAGGTGTGCTGCAGTTGCAAGTGCATTAGATCTCCGGCAGGAACCGACTTGGCGAGCTGAGTGACTTGAGCCTCATTGCTGTGCCATTGGACCGTGAGTCCAGATTACCCAGGATCAAGCCGGCGGAAATTTACGTCTCTACCATTAAACGTTCGCCGTCAACCCACAGCAGGGTGGACACCAAGCAGCGATGCTGACACGCGCATGGTCATTCCATTGGCTGAACAATGGTTTGGCATACTCGAAACAAGCCAGTGGGCCTCCGCGTGCTTCATGGTCAGGGGTTGGAGCATGGCTGTGCCCCGATAGTAGTGAAGATCATGGGAGCCCTCGGACATTGACTGCGAGGGGCACGCTTCGGTTCCGTGGAAAGTGACCATCACAGTCTTTATACTTAGAGGGGAGGGACTGCCGGAAATCGTGAAAGTTGGCGACCTCATCCATTCTTGCCTCGATGACAAAGGCTGTGCTTTCCTTTCCCTCTTTTCGCGCGATTTCGATTCTACGTAGCCCTTTTCCAGGGTAATTCTTCTCGCCCACAATGGGTGTCCGGTCCTTTGTCAAGCACTCAGCCCTGCTCGCTTTTGCGATTGGAAGCAGCAATGGCATTCGAATTATACAGTCCAACGACGATGGATGGGCCGAACTGAATATACGCGAATTCCACGACATGCTCATCGATGCAGGCCACGATGCCGTCGTGTCGGCGCCGGCCGAGAACATGTCCGGCAAAGGTACCGTACCGACAACTCCTGATTCATTGTATCGTTGACTTCCCCATACTGACCCACCATCACATAGGTTCTAGTGATGAGGACCCGAAGCCTCGTACCGAGGCCTGCCAGTACGACAGCTGCCCAGCGGGCACCAACACGACGATCGGCAGCAATGCGACAGACCCGACCTTGAACTGGGTCAACTCGTTCCCGGCGACATCGATGCGCCTCGGTCTCAGCGAGGTCGGCCCGGGCATGTGGGGCGAAGGACAGGAGGCCGAACTTGCCGTGACGGGACCCAATGTGGGTTCGAATTTGGTCGTCCAGGTACCGTTTTCAGGGACAGTGGTCAGTATCAGCCTTCTCTTTCATCACTTGATGCATGCAATCTAGACTCTATAGCAGGTGACTAACACGTTTATTAGGGATCCGCTTGTTACGCGGCACATGAGGCCGGCGTCCCAGCCATTGCCTTCAGCGGGCTGAGCAACTCGAGCCTGGGACTCTTGGGCGGCAACGCGGCGTGGGACGCGAACCCTGCCCCTGAAAGCAGTGCCGTGTTCGCGGAGCTCGCACTCAACCTCACCTCGCGCATCATCGACTCTGGCGCCCCTTACCTTCCCGCCGACACCTTCCTGAATGTCAACATGATGGCGCCCATGGGGGAGTGCGCCGACCCCGCTGCGTACAAGTGGGTGCTCACCCGTATCAACCCGAGCACGCCGCTGCTGTCGTCCGCCGATGTGAAGCTGTGCGATCGGGACACGCTGCCTCAGGAGACGGAGGTTGTGCATGCCCCGAGCGGGTGCTTCGTCAGTGTCAGTGTTGGTGACTGCAGTGATAAGACCACCGCGGCGGCGGACGCGCAGCAAGCTGTCGTGGATAAGATCGGAGACATGTTGTCGTGTTTCTAAGAGCTCAGACTGTTTTCGTTTCCTGAGATACCCGCTTCGATGGTTCGCCTGGCATGCGTCTTGACTTCTTCTGTAGCTAATTGAATCATTCTAGACTTACAGTCTGAGCTGGTGTGAAAGTTTGCTTCCAACGTTGTGATGAAAGTAATTTAAGCTCCAGCTGGAGGTCAAGCACGTAATTGACTTTGGCCTGTTACAAAATCACCTTGCTTTTAGGGTGCCAAACTAATTACACAGGCGCAGCCTCTCAGCAGGTCTCGATTGATAACATGCCATCAAATGAACATGAGGTAAGTAAGTATGTGTCTAGGTGTATATCAACGAAGAGAATGAGTCGATAAGGCAGATCATGCTGCTCCTCTAGAAACATTCCGGGCTTTGCTGCTTGGATGAACGGACCTAGTACAAACATTGCGCATACCATTTATCGAACTCGAAACACGTAGTGGGAGGCTCGCAGGAAGTCTTCCCCTTCCAGTTTTGGCCGCCGCACTGACCCCAAAGAGTCTGGCCTTCATTATCTCCTGAGGTACGTGGCACGCATTGGGCGTACCAAGGGTTGAATGTCGAGCAAGAGTTATATCCATAACACGACGTGGGACCCGCATAGTTGGACCCGCCACATTGACCCCTTTTTACTACAGTCAGAATCTGTTCCCTGAGTGATACTGGACAGTGGATGGAATGGAAGACCTACCATTGTGTCTGGCCCAATGCCGCGGGAGGCTTTGTCGTGGCAGGTGCGGTCGCCGTTGTGACAGTCTTTACTGTCGTAGACACGGGTCGAGTAGAAACAGTTGACGAGGGCGAGATATTACCGGCTAGTGTCGTAGATACTGATCGTGTGGAGCTAGTAGATGAAGACAAGGTGTTAACAGCTGGTGTCGTAGACGCCGATCGTGTAGAGCTGTTGGATGACGAGAGCGAGGTATTACCGGCTAGTGTCGTAGATACTGATCGTGTAGAGCTGGTGGATGGCGACAAGGTATTACCAGCTGATATTACAGTTGAATTTGTGAATGGAGATGAGGTCGAGGTCGAGGTCGAGCCTGAGGTTTCAGAACTCGTAGGTACCACTGATATCTGGCTGGCTACTGTGGCGCTGGATGTGACGGTGACGCTTGACTTGAATTGTGGCACAGAGCTGACTGCACCAGACACCAAAGCTGGACCCGGGACAGGATATGCTGTGAAAGGTGTGTAGAGGTCAAAAAGGATCCCTGGATCGGTGGCTCTGTATAGATCAGTGCCATAGACACCTGAGGGCTGAGACGTGCCTGTTCCGGAGATTTCAAGGTTGAAGCACTGTGGATACGCCTGTGCCGCATGAGTTTCGTGTGCTCCGTGCAAGGCAATGATCTCGTGCCGGAGAACGTAGTTTCCCGGTGCGATGTCATCTGGGATTTTGACCAACCAGGACGCAGAATTGGAAATCAATATATCAGCGGCCCAGTAGCCAGGATTGTATCCAGATATTAGCCCAGCACCATCGATTTTGAAGAACTTCAGTGCATTCTTATCCACCGTCTCGCAGGTTCCATTGCATGTAGCCAAGTAGTCGATCACAGGACCGTGATGAGACTCTGGCCAAGTATTCCACTGAATTGAGATGGAGTCACCGGCCCGTACGGCAACATGTGCCTTGCCAGGGGTTGCCGAGACGTGACAGATGATATCAGGGGATTGGAAATTATTAGATGCAATGTAACCATTGTCTGTATTACCAGCTGTCCAGCCCATAACGTTCGGTGGATTTTGGTTGTAGGGGTCGATATTTGGGAGGAAGTTGCGGTAGCATACACCGTTAACAACCATATTGGTGACATGGCCGTGAGCTGTTACGGCCACGGCCATGGAAATGATGGTGCATAACAGGTTCATTTCCATTGAAAGTGTTCGTGCAAATCACGGCGGGGTGAGCAGGGAAAATTGAGCGAATGTAGTCCAGTTGTGACTTGATCTTGATTAGAATCAACGAGCTTCACGGCGTCCATATTCTTATACACAACGACTCTACATCCTCTTTACGGTTAGCTCATCTGCTGATGGATTGAACGAGATTGGCTTCTGGTTCGCGGACCCCACGGTATGTAGCAATGCAAGCAAGGGCGATAGTGAGGCCGGAATTCTAGCCTGAAGTTGTCTAGGTGTGAGGCTTGGTAAGGAATCAGATTATGGCCTGTCGACGCCATGGGGCAAATGGGTCTCTCACACAGGTGATATCATTGGGCGCCACAACCGCTCCTCGTGAGCAGTTTGCTGGTGGTTTATGAGACAGTTGTATATGCCCCTGGCAAGGGAGCACACAATCAGGGGAAAGAACCAATAGCTCGATTTTCTCAGTGCTAGCAGCATTCTCGCCAAACATTCTTATGCGAAGCTCAAGTCACACTGAGATGCAAGTGGGGTTGAGATCTAGAGCTTCTATTCAGCCTGGCAGGTTGCAAAGACGCTGCGATTGCAAAAATCACCATCTCTGTCCTCAAGCAAACTCATTTTAGTGTTCCCTCAGGAGCAGGCTAGATATACAGATCCATGTCGCGAGGTCTCGTTCATTCTGAAATCTGGATCATAATCGCAAAAGCCTATATTCAGCGCGCTTAATGAAGTTCAGCTCTACGATGAGGGGATGTTTTAGACACGGCGAAGACATTGCGGCCGGCCCCGAGAGATGGCAGTAAGGGATTGACATACTGAACATTGTGTAGCCATGTCTACCAAGCATAAGATGAAGTTTCAGCTGACACTAGTTCATTTCATGTGTAAGGAGGAATTTCATCAAAGGATCATATGAGACTGGAATCTATTGGCAAGCTCACGAAACAAAGAACTTATAATTTTTAACCAACCAGGACTACCAAGACGACTTACTCCTTTCAAGCCACACTAGCAGCTGCGTATATCTTTTATAGGCCAGGAACAAACCAACGTCCGTGCCGCGCTTGCGCATTGGACTGTGCTATACTCAAGGTTCTCAAGCGGAGTTGTATTTGTAGGTGATCTCGCCATTAGCACAGATCTGATCCTGATTAAGAGGCATGGCCTCTGCCCAGCCTTTATTGCAAACTCCAAAGGTGTTGCTTTCAAAGCAGAAGATGTTCCCATCGGCTGCTGGGCACCTGGTCATCCCAGCTGCCCACGCCGGTTGGCCAGTCTCGGTAGAGGCTGCCTCAGATGTCGGGGTTTCCTTCGCGGGCAAGCTGCTGCCACTGTTCCTGGGCTGTTCGCTGCTCATTGCACTCGACGAAGTTGTGACAGTCACAAATGAACTCGGAGGAGACTGCAAGGCACTTGTGAGAGTGACCGCTGAGCTGGCAGTGTTCTTCTGGCCGCTGCCCTGTGGGCTCTCAATAAACGACGGGGGTTCCGCGGCAGGGCATTGGCCAGATCCGTCTGCACTGGGCTCTACGTTGACTATGCCGAATTTCCCGGGGTTGGGAATGTTCAACAAATTTCCACTTGGGCCTGTTGTACACTGCCCCGGACACCGGGGGCAACGAGTCCATCAGCTCGTCGTCGTCAGACCCACCGACAATACTGACGGGGGCGCATGTCATATAAATTTCTCGATTGCCAATCTTATTGAACCAAGTGAATGCAAAAGTGGCCGAGTCCGAGTTCTTAATGCCGGATGGAATAGGAACATCGAATTGGCGAACGCACTCCTCGCCGTGGGAATTTTCGCACTGCGGGCCGTTCTCCCTGCCGTCTTGGTCAGTCTCAGTTGTCGGAAGATTGCCCGCAGCCTTCGCTGGGCAGTCACCTATGATGGTATATATAGTTTTCCACTGCGACGGGTCGGCAGGCGGGGGGTTGTCGTAAGTCACGCTGAACTGGCCTAGGTGATGTTAGTCCTGCTACGAATCCTGAAGTGTTGCATTCTAGAACACTCCGAAACATGAAAGACGGGCATCTATAACAGGTGAAAAGTGATACTTACACGATCCACCACCATGCACGGCGCTGATCCAGAATTTAACAGTCTGAGTCGTACCCGCAGTCAGAGTGGTTCTATTATCAGCGTGCTCGGTACGGCCCTGGCAGGGGACTAGTGGTGAGGTTAGTCCTGCTACGCGTCCTAAAGTGTTGCGTTCTAGAACATTCCAAAACATGAAATACGGTGATCCGTAAGAGGAGAGAAGTGATACGTACATGGCAGCTCTGCACTGAGAGGCGCTACCTGCTGTAACGGAGCCGTGTGGAGGTTGTAGGGGCGGGGCTCGATCATGATGCCGTGACTGTTGGCAACAGTAGCGATGCCCAATAGAAGTGCGAATTGTGATGGATTCATGGTTCCTTCAAGGAATCTCGTTTCCGAAATATAATCTTGTTGAAAAGTATTAGGCTAGAATCGAATTGTGAGCACTGCTCTAACAGTTGTTTTGATGATGGTTGCAACTTGATCTGGTCGGGGTGGTCATCTCTACATGGTTATATAATGACGTTGTATGTACGAACCTCATCGACAGTGTTCGCTCGTGATCACAAAGAAACATTGCATTGGTGTTATTTTGAGTAATTTGCTTGTCTCGACATATCGAACAAACGAATATGACACTATGGCAGAGATGCATTCCAATGATCAATGTGAACACCGAGGGCGGGCTGAAACAATCAGATAGGGAGATCGATGCCGTGGCCTTATGACCAGTCAAAGATGAAAGGCAATTTGACGGCTCATTTTCTATGATGATGCCAATCGCGAAGAGCCGTCCTTTGAACTCATCTCCGCCGCAGTGCTCCCGAGGTCTTGGAAGCATAGTCTCACATGGCATCTCACGCATTGTGCACAGGGCGTATCCACACATTTACCTGAATACAACGTAGCTCAATTCGAGAGACTTTCAAGGCGCCACCCATCCTTGTTTCATATATACAGATTGAATACTAGCTTAAGCCATTTATGGGATCCTAGCGACGACGCTCGCCTCATCGACAGCAGTGCCAGCCTTAGACACCGCGCCCTGGGCAAAGGCAATCTCACCGCGCTCATCATCAGCGGCAAAAAAGGCAGCAGTGGCAAAGGGCGACCCCAGAATGCAGCCACTGGGCTCGAGGGCGAGGCTGCAGTATCCCGCAGCCTCGTCACTGTCAAGGCCGACGCGCACATAAGCGCGAATCGGGACCTTGACAGTGACGGACTCGCCCTCGTTAACTCCGTCAAAGGTGAAGTCAATAGTCTTGTCAGCCGGGATAGAGTCGCAGGAGCCTGGCCAGGCGATATGACCGGCTGGGCTGCGGCGGATGCCGGTGGCGTTGAGGAAAGCCTCCTCGTCGGCGACGGGGATGTCGTCGTTGTGCGTGCCGGAGTCGACAAGGCAGGTTGTCACTTCGCCGCCGGCGCTGCCCGTGGTTATAGGGATGCCGTTGGACGACAGCTTGGGGGTGGGCACATAGTACCCAACGCGGCCTTGCTCCCAGGCGTTGGGAACCTTGACAAGCGGGCTCTTATATTTAGAGGTGTCGATACCACCCTGCAGACCTCCTCCGGTGTAGGTGCCTCGGACATCGGATGGGGCCTCGTCGAACCACAGCGACTGGACGGGGGCGTTGATAAGCCCGCGCTCGAGCAGGTTCTGGCGGAAGGATGGCCCAGTCGTGTTGCGTCCGGTCTCGTTGTTGCTGTGATAATATGGCGAAACGCCAAGAATACCCAGGTCATAGATGGGCACGGGAGTGCAAGTACCGTCGCTGCCGATGCGCTGTTGCAAGTAGTTTACAATAGCCACTGTCGTGTCGGGGCTCTTGGTGGACTGTCCAGCGTTGTTGACGAAGTCGAAGGTCTCGTTGACGGCAACCTCGCCAACGTAGATCTTGTCCAAGCCTCCATAAGCGTAGAAGGAGCTGAACGGCACCGGTTCTGATGCCGTGGACGAATGTTGGTAGTCCAAGTAGTCGCCTGCTGGAACCGAGGCGTTGCACGGCCCTCGACACCCGAGGCAGGTGAGGCCCCAGTTGGCGATAGAGTCGGGCCCAAACACGAAGAAGTTCTCACTGCCTTGGTCATAGACCACCTCCAGTGTTGTGTTGAGCGAGGGGATGAAGACATCGGTCGAGGTCTTGTGATTGGCCCCGAAACGGAGGTTAAGAGGAATATGCACGGTTGGCACGCTCTGAGCGACCGCAGTGCCAATCGACATCATCATCAATCCGGTCTTCATCTTGGAAGAGTCTGTGCAAACGAGTGACGACTACTGTGAAAACGAGCGACTGCTTGGATTGCAGTCCAATCCAAATTTCGTACTGATAGGAGCCATCTCGTTTATGTAGTAGAAATAATTCCCCGCGTGTCTCAAGAAAATCGGATATTCTCACACTGACATCAACAAATACAGGCAGGTAGCATCCGGCTTGGAATACGAGGTGATTGTCAAGCAGTGGGCCTGCTCACCTGCTCGCTTGAGAAGAGTCTTACCAAATTTGTCGGTTATGCCGGGCCGAGGTCGATCTTCTGTTCTTTATTAGTAACCTTAATCAAAAGCTTCTTCTGACATTTATGCTCTGCGCACATTCCCAAAATCATTTCTCAAGGCGTCGGTCATTGCATTTGCTTGTGAAGGGCGAGGCGACTGAGCTTAAGGCTGGAGTTTGAACTGCTGATTCATTCATACATAAATCGTTAGCTGGATACAGCGTTGCATTGTGTCCCCGACTGTACGAAACCGATGTAGCCCAAGTCCTGTCGTCCCAGTTGCCAAGCCATCCATGGGCCGCTAGGTGAGCCCCTTTCCTGACCCCTGCTAGTCTCGCAGTTGAGCCGTGACCAAGCAGTGGAGGGAACCGTAAAAGCGGACTTCATCGTGTCGTGCCACGCCACTTTGGCCTGGGACAGGGGACAGGGGACACCAGGAATAGCCGCCGGCTGTCCAAAATAGAAGCTTCACTGATGAATGCGAATGCTTAAAAGTTCAACATCCGAAGGTATCCTGGCAATCGGGTATAGCTCGCCAGACAATTCTTATCAAGATATCATAACCCGAGGTGCAAGTGGGCTGGCTTCGTTCTTAATCCGTCTAATTACATACCTAAGTACGTGGTGTATGCAGTACCTACGAAGCTCTTGCTCACGGTTCTCAACCGGTGTACCCAAAATGCATCCTTGGTCGAAGCGTTCAATCGTATCTGTCGCTCGGTCTCTTGTCATGGTAAGCACTGCACTTGAGCTACTTGAAGGCGGAAAGCTTCCCTCAGGACTGGCCACGAATGCATCTAGTCCCTTTCACACAGCATGTTCTATGCTCGACTCACATATGGTGAAGTGCACGTCCACTTGCTTGGACTTTAAATTGCCACTCTAGAGCGACACTTGTGGGGAAATTATATGAGCGACATGATCCAGTCCGCTCATATGGAGTCGTCTTTATTTGCAGTACGAACGAGAAGCTATAGAAAACATATTGACGGTGGTTGCTCAAATGCTGCGAGGAGAAACGGAAGACTGGCGTACGAGCAAATACTGGAGTTAAGGTCATTATATTTACAAGTACACAAGCCGCACAACATTTGAAGCCTGTAGGGTCAATTTTATGCTACCAACAGCTGACCGGCTCGCAACTCTGTATTATCTTCGAGTATATGCATTTGCCAGACATGATGACGGGCTGGTTCATATTGAGCGAGGGCAAACCACGGAGAAGACGACAACCAACTCTCAAACGCGGGTATCTGGGTCGACTGGCGGCAGGACGGATTGGGTCGTTTTGTTGGTATGCATCATTTGTATGAATAGGCAGAGGGATTGTTGAACCATCGGCGCTGTAACAAATGGAACAATCGTAGAAGGCCGCAAAAGTCCTATGCATTGTTGTTGGCGGAGATTCCACGGAATCGTCTTTGCTTTTTTGACAGCTTGGCGCTGTTACTTTTCCTCAACGGTGATGTATACCGGTGAATCTAACCATTGATTGATTTCCATTCATATAATCCTTGACTTCCCATATACCTTCACTGCGCCTGTTACCCAATTCTACCCCTCTCCGAGCTCTATTTAATACCAATCGATCTTTCTGATTTGAACCTACTTTCTTCCCAATATCGCAACCGCAGTACTTCCGGCATTGGGCTGATTGATTCCTCAACTGACAAAATTAAACTCTGACATGGCGAAGGGCCTTTTGCAGCCAGGGGCTCTGCACAACGATTGAATGGGCCTCGAGCTTCTTGCGGCCGTCCTGGCTCTTGACGTTGCGCACGAGCACCGCATAAGTGTCCGTCACTGCATTCTCCGCCGGTTCCGCGACGTCCTCTGGGTACTTGTTGACCCAGGTCCACATACCGTCTTTGTCTTTTGAAGACTTGTAGATGTTCTTGACCTCACTGACGGATCCTACAGGGGTGTTTGTTGTTTCCCTATCTTTCTCCTCCGGGACAATGACACCACTATCTTCGCTTTCTGAAGCATCCCCTGCACCGTCGCCCTCAGTGTTGATGTCGTTCATCAACAAGGACAACTCCTCAAGGCTGAGCATGTTGGGAGACTCCTCCTTGCCGTAGTATACGGCGACCTTTGGCTTGACGTCTGCCATGGCTGTGTAAGGTCAAGGACAAGTTCGGCAGGAAATGAAGTTCGAAGGTCAAAGATCAAGAGCTACTTTGTCAAGCAGTGTGGAAGCCTAAATCCAGCGACACGAATTCCCCAAGGACGCCTCTGTTCCCAGGATATTTATATTTTCGTTGAACCACACTTTAGTCTATCTGCCTTGTTTCTTTGTTGGCCTTAACTCCAGCTGGCACCTTTCAACTGGTCGAGCATGCTCTCAAGGCAACAGCTGCACATCCATAGGTCTCCGGCATTTGAGCAAAGGGAACTAAGGCATGGGTGTAACATCAGCACTAGATCTAATAAGGTTGGATCATCGTGAAACAAGCCGGTGGCTGCAGACTGCTGCCTGCAGGTGCTGTCTTGCCCTACAACATAAAGGCTGGGGTTGGTCACAGTCGAAGCAAGCATGGAAAAGTAGGACCATATGCTCAAGGCTATCAAGACATCAAATCTTGGGCAATAATGCAGATCGGGAGCAAGAATTTGCTGGCAGTGGACCAGCACAATTCGAGGTATAGACCGTGAAAGTCATATCTTGCCACTGGGCTCCATACGAGGAGATGCACTGGGCGCCTGGTGTCCCTCCACCCAGGCTCCAACGTGCTGCTTTTGAGTATGACACAGCCGGTGAAATTCAAATTCACATGTGATTTGACGTGCAGCTCGAATTCAGAGGAAATATTAAATGGGACAAGAACGAAAAAGCGAAAGGCGAGGATTGAAAGATCAATCCTCAAGCATTGAAGTACTGGATTGACCCTGTCGCACGTTGGCTCGAATTGCTCACATCTTGCCACTGCGAAGGTAAGGGCAGATTTGTTTACATTCTTCACAAAGCTGTCAGTAATCTTGAACCTTCCCATAATATGTACATGCAGATGGATATTCAGCGGCTTGTATAAAGAGACTGCTGCCTGGTTCACATTACATTTCGCATGTTGAATGGTTCTGTTGGTGCACCCGGCACTAACTGATGGCTCTCACAGGCCGGCTCATGCAACCCTTCTGTCTGGCACAGATTCTAATAAGTCTAGCAGCGAGATCATGCTCAGGACTAGGTCATGAAAATGCTGGGGGGGTTGGGTAATCAACCGAACGATGTCACTTGACTCTCGACGAAGCCAGCTCACTGAGCCACTAGAAGTCCATGGGGGCCAAGATTCTGGTGACACAGTCTGCAGAAATGTATGAAGCATAAAATTGTCCCAGCTTGGATTCGCATGTGTCCATGATGATAAATGGGTGGGATGGCCTGCTAAAGAGTCATCTAGGGTCGAGGCAGCCAGACCAGAAACCCCACGTGTGACTGGAGAAACACGAGATGCTGTCAGCTCAAGATGTCAGCTCAAGAAGTTAATGCACGGGGCGGGCAACTTTAGCAGCTATTGCATCGCAGGCGGTGAGGACGTGGGACTTGGCTCGAGATGCTGGCGAACAGTCCCAAGTCAGTGGCTTTAGCATCTGATGGACGAAAGAGGACGAAAGAGGACAGCAGAGTCGATAGTCTTAAAAGCTCACGATTCAAACCCCAGCGGCGGATTGGCCTTGGTAGAGGAGACCATCGTGGGGCCGGCCACGTTGTCTATACGCCTGAGGGCACGTTATTTGATGTTTGAACTGAGAGGCCCACAACTTTGGCTTCGGCGCCCTAGCTCCCGATGGGGCCCCCCAGCAGCTCCAGGGACCAGCGCTGGACAATGGGGGCTGAAACGGCGGGCTTACCTGTGGTCCAGTAATGCCCTGGCCCCTGTCCACGGGTAATGAGCTGTCATTAGAACATGTGGGCCCGGGACAGGCCGTCCCTGCAGACTGCCAACCGGTAGCCCTCCAGGTACCGCCGAAACGAGTCGATCAGGGGGAGAGCGCATCGCTACCTCAAGCTGTCGGATTGCACGACTCACCCAAACAGAGGGCATTGCGTTGGTTGCCTCTGGGGGGGGNGCATTGGCAATATGACGGTCCGACCTCTCGTCCAAGCTCCTCTCCTCCTCCTCCAAGGCTGATCCTGTCTTCCTCGCATCCCGACTGCCGGGCACACACCAGACTGACCGACCTCTGCCCACCCAATTGGGCAACAAGCTGCCCGTGCCCCTTGCCCTTTGTCCGCCCGTCTCAGATCACTCTCACATCACTCTCACCACCATCACCACCTCCACCACCGCCACCACAGCTGGTGAGCATCGGCAGCCATGACATGGCAGCCATGGGACAAGTTCAAGGCCGACCATCCCGCCACGGCGGACCGCATGGTTGAATCATGGGCCGCCGTCCGGCCCTATCTGCCTCCGGTCAACTTCATCACCATGCATTATGCCTACTTTATCCTGGTTGGCCTCATCTTCGCCGCTATCTTCTACGGGCTTTCGCAGCCGGCCAACAGCGTCAGCTTCGTCGACAGCCTTTTCCTCGTCTTGTCCGCCTTCACCACGTCCGGCCTCAACACCGTCGATATCAGTCAGCTCAGTACCGCCCAGCAGGTTATTATCGCCTGGATGATGGTCTTGGGCAGTCCCGTCTTCGTCTCCATCTTCACAATATGGCTCCGCGCCCGCGTCTTTGAGAAGCGATTCGAGGACATTGTCGAGGCAGAGCGGAACAGGAGGATGAAGAAAACGGGCACCATTGTTGGCATGGCCGGAGCCATGATCGGCCTACCCGTCATGTCCTCCTTCAAAGGATCCAGACGGAAGGCCAAGAAGGGCAGACACGAGCGCAAGGCCGAGGCGGACGCATTCCAGCTCTCCGGCCTTCGCTCTCGCGAAAAGGGCCACGGCCGAACCCAGAGCCAGACCACCAACCCGGAGGGTGCACAGCCCAACACCCTGGAGCCTATCGAGGAGGGCCAGAAGCTCGACGTCTCCACCAGCTCCGCTGAGCCCCTCTCGCCCAAGTCGAACACCACTACCAGGAGGAGGCCTTTCAGCCGTGACGACGGCCGTCAGTCCATCTCAGAGGGTTTCGATTTCAGGACCTTCATCCACGAGAACAAGAAGTCCGTCGGTAGGAACGGCCAGTTCTTCGACCTCACCGAAGAAGAGCGCGAGTATTTGGGTGGGGTCGAGTATCGTGCCCTCAAGGTCCTCTTCACCATCGTCTGCGTCTACTTCGTTCTCTGGCAGCTCCTCGGCGCCATCACCCTCGGCGCCTGGTCTTACGTGCATAGCCAGAGCATCACGGCCGTCAACTCTCAGAACTCCTGGTGGGCTGGCATTTTCCTCGCCATTTCCTCCTTCAACAACGCCGGAATGACGCTCCTCGATGCCGGCGTGGCAGCCTTTGACAACGATGCCTTCGTTTTGACCATTGTGACCATCCTTTCCCTCGCCGGAAATGCTGCCTTCCCTGCGTTCCTCAGGGCAACTGTCTACTTTTGCAGCCTCGTGTTGAAGGTGGCCGATCGCGACGACGAGTACACCGTCTGGCAGGAAGCCTTCGACTTCATTCTGAAATACCCTCGTCGTCTGTACATGATGATGTTCCCTGCCAAGGCCAATTTTGTCTTTGTCGCCATGTTCTCCACTATCGCGGTCATGGACTGGGTCTTGTTGCTGGTTCTCAGTATTGGCAACTCTGCCATCGAGGCATACCCGGTTGCAAAGCGAGTTGGGCTGGCTGTCTTCCAGGCGTTAAGTAAGTCACCCATGGGTTATTTCAGCGTGAAAGCCTGGTGTTAAAGAAATACTGACTGACGTCTTCACCATAGCCATTCCTTCAGGGGGTTTTGCTGTTGTTCCGGTATCAAGCCTCTACTTCGACGTTCTGGTCTTATGGGTCATCGTGATGTACATTTCCGCGTACCCGGAAATTATTGTCATGCGAAACTCGAATGTAAGTCAAGTCTCTTCCAAGGTTCTAGAGCATCGCATTCGTGGTCTCTAGCCGCCCATCTCCTGCAAGTTAGGACCGCGTCTCGCTAACATGACCCAAGGTGTACGAAGAACGGTCACTAGGAATCTACACCACCGAACCCGAGAAAAGCGAGGAGAAGGACTCAACCGGAAATGAGTCGACAGATGAGCTGCTCCCAACCTTTGGGCCTCTCCTGTCGCCACCGACGTTTGGCCATGCCCTTGGCCCTGAGCGGACAGCCATCTCCACATCAGCCGTGTCACAGGCTAAGTCAGGCATTTCCACCAAGTCCGTCAAGAAACTAGCCGCAGTCGGCCGGCGAGGCACCTCCTTCGTGGGCAAGCAGATCCAGAACAGGATGAATAACTTCCAGGGTGTGGGCGTGACGACCAAGCCCCGGCTGAAGCGGTCGGCCGAGATCAACTTCGACAACCCCTCCGCGTCGCCCACCTCCACCTCGACGCCCGAGGGCCACGTGAGCCTGGTGTCGCAGCACCTCCGGGGCCAGCTGTCGCACGACATCTGGGCCATCGCCCTGGCGCTGTTCCTCATCACGCTCATCGAGACATCCCACTCCATCGCCGACCCGCGCTCCTACAGCGTTTTCAATTTCATGTTTGAGATCGTGTCTGGGTACACCAACATTGGCCTATCGATGGGCCTGCCAGATCATTCATTCAGCTTCTCAGGCGGCTGGTACACCGGGTCCAAGCTGGTCATGATCGTGATGATGATTCGTGGTAGGCACAGGGGCCTGCCGGTCGCGCTGGACCATGCCGTCAAGCTGCCTGGGTGGGACAACGTCAAGAAGCAGAACGAGGATGCTGAGATCCGAAGAAGTTTGGGTAAGAGTCCGGCAAGCATAGAAATATAGACTTTAGGATAGACTTGCTTGCCCCTTTTTGGCGAAAGATAAAATAGATTTCACCTCAAATTCAAGACCGTGGTTCAATGTTGCCAAACCTGGGAAGTGCTGCTCAATATAGCCAATTTCCCGCTGATGATCATAGGGGCTGCCACAGATACTCTGAGGTTGTTGAGTTGAGGGCCAAGTCAGAATTGGCCGGGGTGGAGATCTATCTAGGGGACTATTTCAAATGGGCAAAAGGGTAGGCGAATGTATTCACTTCCTTTGTGCTGTCACTTCTTTCCAGACAGTGAGGCTCTATTGTTTGTTCACTACTCCATGAGCATTGAGAAGGAGCCTTCACTTGTCTGAGATACCTAACCTCCTTTAAGAACAACAATAATGGTCAATAATTCAATTGCTCGCTCATCAACTCTGTGCGGGAGAACAAATATGGTGAACATCTAAGCAGATATTCACTAGCCGATTTCAACTTGTCGACAAGATGATCATCATCCAGGAACTCACTCTTAGCCTGTGGTGGCTTACCACTGGAATCTGCGGTCAAGCAAAGAGATGGGAAGGACTGCAGTGGAGTGCTAGGAAGGGTACAGGACTGATCAAAGATACATAGGTACCCTCTCTTCCTTCAGCCATCAGCACAGTGTAATTTGTGGCTGCATTGAGAGTAGACTATTCAGTGCTCTCTTGAATTTACCCATCTTTGCGGTCTGAGCCTCTCATCCTAGTTCGCCCAACGAGAGCTGGCAAGAGACTCTTGGGTCTCTTGGGGTCAAAATCTGGGTCCTACACCTTGACTGCCTGCTCCTTCTTCGATGGCGGGTGGACAATGCGGCAAGGCTTCTCTGTCGGTATGTTCTGTTGAATGGTAAAAGGATTCTGGTTGTTGACAGTGCCTGGTCCTGGCAGCGTCAGCTTTGGGGCAGAGTTCTTGTTGGACTTTCTGTTCTCACCCTCAGTGTTTGCGGTGTTCTCCATTGCCTCGTATCCAAACTGAGTGAGTTCGGCACGGGCCTGTACCCCCCAAAGGCCAATCCATCGGTGGTGGCCATCTTCTCCTTCATCATCTTGCCGTTGATTTCCTTGTTGTTTGCAATCATTCGATTGATTTCAACCGGTCCCCAGAGAGAAGCGGCAAGCTTCTTGGGATAAGAAGCTGTTGTCCTTTGGGAGATCGTTGTAGGTGCTGTTGTTCTGGTTAGAGGGCATGGTCACTTGTTGTTTTTTTGGGCAAAGTAGGTACACAGTCTATAAGATGAAGAGGGTGGCAGTGGGAGACAAAGACAGAGGTGTGGTTGGGATGGCCTCTGCTTTGCAAAGCAAATCGAAGGTTGCTTGTTTAAGTTTATATATATAAAAGAATCAGAGTTGGGAGATCTACCTAGGGGCAGTTTCGGCCACACTATATTCATCCTTTTAACTATCTATCTATCTACTTAGTTACTTATTTCTTCCCCCTAGAGCCTATATATAAATATTTCAACCTCTTTATATATATCCTAGTACTTCTCTTATAGATATACTTTAAAATTCTCCTTTATAATTAACTTTAGAAAGCCTTTATTATTTATAATAAAAGTATAAATATAAAAGAGTATAAGTTTATTCTAATCTCTCTCTATTAGCTTATAAACTTCTTTTAATACCTCTTTTAAGAGGTTAAAGAGTTTATTATAGAAATCTTAGGTATAGGTTATTTTAAATTATTTCTTTATTTTAACTTCTTTTAAAATTAGCTATATATTAAGATAAAAGTTATTATACTTACCTAGTAAGAGTCTTTTTTCTTTAAACTATATTTTTATTAAAAGTTTTTAGGATTATATATATATATATATATATATTAGTAGTAAAGGAATAAGTTTTTAGCTAGAATTTTCTTTATAAGACTACTTATATAAGGATTATTTTAAAAGACTATTCTTACTTTACTATATAACTACTTTACTATTACTTTAGTTAATAATATTATTAAAAGTAGTTCTCCTTAGCCTTATTTATATATTATAAGGCTAAGGTTATATATATATAGACTTATTATATTTAACTACTATTATTAATAATACATATTTTTTTAAATACTAGGTCTTAAGTATTTATAACTATATAAAGGCACTGTGTATAGCTATAGCTGTATACGGAATAGAAACGGAACTAGCTACCTAGGGGCATTTTAAAATTAATGTTGCCGAACTGCCAGTGGTGATGTTCACTTTAAACAGGCTGCTAGGCCACATTCTTCACTCACATCAATCAACACTTAAGTGTGTAATCACTTGGATCCAATACATGTTTTTCATCACTTAGCAACGGTAATTGTCAGTCACTTAGTTGCTTTTTTTCATTTGAGTTAGGGATCATGCTTCATGACTAGTTAATTCTTTGCTTGGAGTTAACAAGGAGGAAGGCCTTCACTGTGACTTTACTCTGGAACTTGCTGGTTCATCATTAGAGACCTGGAGGTAAGAAAGAAGACGGCCAGGAAGCCGGGGTACCTAGGTATCCTGTTCTTGACCATGGGGATGGCATTTGATTTGATTGGTCTACAGCTCGCCTGCGTGGACTGGGGTCCCACTATGAACGTGGAATTCACTTTTCTGAAGTTTGACTGACTGTTTGTTTTCCTCCATCATCGGGGACACGACTGGATTCACTTCTGACGAGGCCAGTCTGGCCATGACCGACCATCCCTTGGGGTGCTCTGATTGAGACTCACTGCTTGCAAAGACAATATCATCACTTCTTAACGTGTTTATGCTTTGAGTCGGGCGTGCTCGATGGAGCACGTCTGATCGGGACCATCAGAACACTGTCACACCATTCACAGGGCTGCTGGGGAGCCTTGTTGGTGTGACAGGCCGATTTGGCAATGCACACAAGTTAGCCTCACTTTTTCCAAAGCCATGCTTTCTTTTCGGCTGCCATTTGTGGGGCATCCGTGGCGGAGGGTCCAACTCCCACACATCACAGCAGCAACTGCTGTTTCAATAACAGCAGTATATATTCTAACCTATATCCACATATCAGAAGAGCAGAAATCACATTAATTCTACTAACTAATAGTATAGATAGGTTAGTTATTAATTCTCTCTACTATAATTATAGGGTACCTTATAAGTAAGTAGATTAGGTACTTATAAGGGTTTACTTATATAACTAAACCTATAAATCTATATTATCCCTTTCTTTAAATAGACTATCTATAGTTTATATATATAAATTATATTTACTAGTAATACTAGTTAAGATATATTTAAAATTTATTCTTATCTACTTATTCTTTTAAGTTTACTACCTTTATAATAAAGCTAGAATAGTATAATTAGTTAGTATACTTTAAAGTTTAAATTCTAATTTAAGCTTAATATTAAGCTAAGTTAAGTAGGTAGTTAAAGAGAAGAGAGATAAAAAGTTTAAATTTATTATAATTAATAGGGAGATTTAAGTTTAAATTTTAATTTAAGTATATATATATATATATTTTTATTTTACTTATTTTAAATATTAAGTATAGTAATTATTTAAAGTATTAAGAATAACTTAGAATTATTTAAAATACTTTAAATTACTTAAAATACTTAAATTACTTAAATTTAAAAAGTTTATTTAATTATTAAAATATTAGTAAATAGTTAATAATAGCTACTAAAACCTATTAGGTAGAATAACTATTTAATAAGTATTAAGTTATATTAATTTAATAATTTATTAATAATCTCTTTTAAATATTATTTTATTAATATACTATAAGCTTTTTATAAAATACTTATTATTTATATATATAAAAAATAGGTTTATATTATTATATTTATTTAAAAGTTTAATATTATTTAAGTTATATAACTAATAAGTATTTTTAATATAGTAAAAAGTAATTATTTATAAATTATTATAGTAAAGCTTATATTTATAGCCTTAATAATATATTTAAAATACCTAGTTATTTAAAGTAAATACTTATAGTAATATTTTATTTTCTTATAAAAATATATAAATTTAATCTTATAATATTTTAAATTTAATAGTATAATTCTTTATTAAAAGTACTTTATAGTTAGCTACTAGTTTTTTTATAAAGTTATCTTCTTTTTATTTTATAGGTTTCTTTATATATACTATATATAGTTTATAAGTTAAAAGAAAAGTAGTTTTAAAGAGGAGGAAATAGGGGCTATAGCTATAGAACTTTAGTATATAGTTATAAAGTATTATTACTTACTATACTAAAGTTTAAATATTATAATTAAAGTTAGCTAGTTATTCTTATAGAATTATTTATTTAAAATCTTTATTTACTTTCTTTATTTTACTATTTCCTCTTAGTTTATTAGGTATAATAGAGTATAAGTATAACCTATAATAATAGTACTAGCTTATAGTAGCTTCTTTAATAAAATAGCTTATATTATTAAATATCTACTCTTTAAAAGCTTTAAAAATATTAATAATTCTCTTTATTAAAAAGAGTATAGCTTTAAAAGTTATATTTAATATAATCTTTATTTTTATTTATTTAGCTATATATTTAATTATTATAAAAATAGAAATACTATTTATTAATATAAAGTTAATAACCTAGTATATTAAAGATATTAGTAGTATAATAAGTTAAAAATTAGAAAGTATTAAGTATAGTAACTTTATAAGTTAATATTTCTTATATTTAATAATTACTTATTATATAGTAAAGGTAATTTTTAAATATTAGTACTTTTTTAATACTTTTTTAAAAAGTATTTCTAATAGTAATATAGCTATAGTTAAAATAAAGTTTCTTAATAATAACTAAGAGATTATTAAACTTAAGTATTAGTAAAAGAAGTATTACTTTTAATATAGTTCTTATTTTATATAAAAGGTTATTTAAAGATTACTAGTAAAGCTAGATTTTATATAAATAGTTATTTAATAGTATAAAATACTTTTTAACCTATTTTAGCTTAATTATTTTAAAAAGATCTTCTCTTTCCTAAAAGTATTTATAGATTACTTAAAGATTTACTTAGTTAAGTTATTATAGTTTATAAATCTACTTTAATAAATCCCTCCTCTTTTATTACTTAAAAGCTAGTAATATACTTTTAAAAATAATATTATTAGAAGATTAAGAGAGATAGTTTATAAGGATATTAGTTTTCTTAATATAATATAAAATATAAATTCTATAGTATTTAATAGTATTAAAGAAATATATAATTTTAAAGAGCTACTTAGCTTTTATATTTATTATTTTTAAAGATTTATAATTAGTTAAAATAGTAATATTAGTACTTTAAATTTAATAAAACTAGTATTATAAAGATAATAGAATTCCTAATAATTCTTATTCCTAAATAGAATATTAGATTTATATATTAATAAGCTTTTTTAAAAAGTATAAAACTAAGTATATAATAAACTTTTAAATATAAAGTTATAGTTATAAAAAAGTTACTTTAATAAAATATTTATTAATATTTAACTTAATTATTAATAATAAGTATTAGTTAAAGATTTTAATAATTAAAAGGTTTATAATAGTATTTTTAATATTATATTATTATTTTTAAGTCTTTTTTAATAATATAATAGTTTAGCTTTTAAAGCTATTAATATAATTAGATAGTATATTAAATTATTTAAAGTATTTACTAATTAAATTATATAAATATCTTATTATATTAATAAAACTATAGATTTTAATTATAGTTATAACTATAAAGTAGTTTTAAATAACTATAATTTTAGATAGGTTTATTATAATATTATTTTCTAAGATAAAGAAACTAAAGAAAATTCTTTATTAAATAAATAAAATAATTTTTAAAATATTAAATATAAAGTTATAAAAGATTAAATAAATAAATAAAATCTTTAATTACTTATATAATTTCTTTTTAATATTTACTTATATAGTAATAATATTAACTACTATTAAGTAAGCTACCCTATTAAGCGAGCTACTTTCTTACTAGTCCCTTTTATTTATCTTTCTACTATATTCTTTTATACTATATCTTATAATAAGTAAAATAAAAGAAAGTAATATCTAGTTTATTATCTAAACTATTAAATTTAACTTAAAACTAAATATTTAATATATAATAAAGAAATACTATATCCTTTACTTAATCTTTATCTATAGAATAGCTAGTTAAACTATATAATAAGATACCTACTCTAATTATAAAAGATTAATAAAAATAGAAGAGGAGGTACTTATTTAATATATACTTAACTAGGATTTATAAGGATATTTACTTATTTTTAAGAATATTAAAGATATAGTAAATTCCCTACTTTATAACTATAGTAGTAGTAGTATTAGGATAAATTAAGTAATAAAACTTATTATATTAGAACTATATCTTAAAATATATATTAATTATATATATAACTATAGAAGAACTTTATATAAAGATTTAGATATAATAAATATATAGTTTAACTTTATATTTAATATATATAATAAATATAGGATTTTTAACTATAATACTTATAACTTTAATAAAATAAGCTTTATAATAAGTATTAGTTCTTTTAGAAAAATAGTTATATATTTAAATTAATAAAGGTAAGTAGTATTAATATAGCCTAAAAACTAGTAATAAGTAATAGGTATTAAATTAATTAGTAAAGATAGGTAGTATAAACTACTGTTCTTAATTATTAAAGCTAAGATATACTTTATAAATTAGTATATTAAAAGTAGTTTTTTAAATAACTAAATAATTAATATAAGCTTAAATAGATAAATAATTAATTAAATTATTATAGAATAAATTAAATATTTTAAAAAATATATTATATTATATATAAAGAGTATTTACTAGTTATTAATCTTTATTAAGTATAGAAGCTATTATTTTATAGATTTTAAATAATATTATAAGTTTAAAAATATTATTACTTTTTATATATCTTTATATTTATTTTATTTATTTTAACTATTTAATATTAGGTATTTTAGTCTATTAAAGTAAGTATATAATATAGAAATCTATTAGTTTAGTAAAGTTTAAATTATATATATTAATAAAATAAAGTTCTTTCTTACTTTTTATATTATATATAATAGGGTTTTTAAGCTAGAAATTATTAAAAGAGGTTTTTAAAGAGTAGATTTAATATTTTTTAATTATAAAGCTATACTTTTTAAACTAAATATTAAGATTTAAATATTAATAGTATTACTAAACTCTTTAGTACTATCTATACTTTAAGTCTTTTAAATATTATATAATTTAATATAAATAGTTTTTTAATTAATTTTAATTAAAGATTAGATTACTTATTACTAAGAAAGCTTTTTAATATTAATTTTATCTATTATTAACTAGTTTTTAAAAGGTATTTAATTATTAACTTATATAATAACTCTATTAATATAAAAGAATAAAACTTTTTAAAAGATAAATATAATACTTTTAAAGTATTAGTTAGCTAAAAGAATATATTTATAGGATAAAAGAGTATTTAATATATAAGAGGTTAGTTAATTAATTAATAAAAAGGAAAAGAGGAAGTATATAGGAATAGGGGTAAGCGTAATATAATCACTTATAGGGCTATATAACTAATCTATAGGTATATAGCGGAGGTCTAGCCTTCTACCTTCTAGGTATAGGCTCTTCCTCCTAACACATACTAATTAACTAATATAACCACAACCCTTATATATATATAAAACCTATACTAATACTAATTAATACTTACTTTAGGTAGTAAGTATAAATAATAAGGTATAAAGAGATAGATAACTACTTTAATAGCTAAATTCTTTATAAGTTCTTAAGTAAAGTAGCTATACTAATACTATAGGTTCTACTAAATTTATTATAGTAGTAATACTATAATAAATTATATAATAATAATATAGCTAGATATATATTAATAGAGTTTTTATATTAGAATTATATAAGTATCTATTATACCTTAAAGAACTACTAGGTCTACTTAAACTTAAAATAAAAGTAGAACTTCTTATTACTAATCCCTCCCTCTATACTTTTAATAAGTACTTTATAAAATACTATAGTTATCTATAAAACTTAAAATATATAGTATTCTTTTATTAATAAGCTTCTTTTATATTTAGAATAATATTTAAAATAAGTAATAAACTATAATTTTATCTTTAAAAACTAATAGTATAATAATAAATAATATATTTAACTCTACTAAACCTTTTAATTTACTTAACTTTAATACTAAAATAGATACTTAGATATATTATAATAACTAATATACTACCTAGTAAAATTTAGTTAGCCTACTAAAACTAAACTAACTACTATTATAACTATAACTATAAACTATAACTATAATAATACTCTATTCTACTTTATTCCCCTCTACTCTTACTTTTAGTAGTACTTATACTAATAATATAACTATAGTACTAATAATATTAATATAGCTAGATTTACTTTTAAATCCCTTTATACTACCTTTTATTAACCTATCTACCTTAATTACTTATAAGAGTATAGCTTTTAAATTAATTACTAATTATAATATCTTTCTATAAGTTAATTTATAATAACTTCTACTTTATTTATAATTAAGTTAAGTTTTATAATTCTAACCTATAGAGTAATATACTTTTAATAAAGAATATTAATATAACTTATCTCTTTATATAGGTTATATTCTATATTAAGATATACTTTAAAATAGACTTTAATAAAGTTTATTATAAATATTTTAAAGATTTTTAAGAATAGACTATAAAGATATTCTAAAGTATTAATAAAGATATTTTAAAGAAACTTAAAAAGATACTATAAGTAAAGTAAATCTATACTAAAACTTATAATCTCCTATATATAACTATACTTATAAATATACTTACTACTTATTTATTCTTTAAAAAACCTAATAAAGTAATACTATTCTTTTAAAATAAAGATAAACTCTACTATAGTAAAATAATTTATAGATCTTATAAAGAGCTCTTAAAGAAAAGTATTATAAATTAACTTATTAACCTTTTAACTAATAGTAGTATTAAGGAGGAAGAAGGTATTATTAAACTACCTAGTCTCTCTAATAGTAAACCTCCTACTCTACCTAATAATAGTAAAGGTACTTTTAAAAACCCTATTAACTTTAAGTAATCTACTAGATAACTTAAGGTATATAATATATACTTTATACTCCTATTAATAGAGATAAAGAATTTAATAATTAATATATAAATAATTATAAACTTTAATAAGTATTATAAAAATAAAGATATATATATTAGTAATTTATATAATATACTTAATAATAAAATAAGGGTATTCTTTACTATCTATAAGAATATAAGTATTAACCTATATTAATTTAAAGTAGTATTCTTTTATATTTTAAAAAGAAGAGTAAAAACTTATTATATATAATATATTAAGTAAAATAACTTATTTTAAATAATATATCTAAAGATTAAAATTTACTTTAATAACTATATAAATTACTAGGATTATTATATAAACTAGACTATATTAATATTTATTAAGCTTTAGTAAAAATACCTTAATAAAAACTATATATAAGTTTTTTAACTATTAATTAATAAGTTATTTATTTACTATTAAACTTTTAAATATTAAACTTATAATAATTAACTTATATAAGATAATATACTATATATAATTAAAGGTATATTAGAGTTTATTATAGCTTTATTTAATCTACTATAATTAACTAAGTAGCTTTATTTTAATCTATATACTTTAATTTAAACTTATAAGAGTTAATAGCTAATTAGATACTAAGCTTTCTATATAGATAAAGTTAGTTATAATAAGGAGTATAAAGATAATAACTAATATTTCTTAAACTATAAGTACTATAGTAGCTATAATAGCTATAGATTTAGTAATAATTAAAGCTAAGGTAGCTTTTATAGTAATAGTAACTTCTATAATAATAGCTTTAATAGTAGGTTAAATAATTATAGTATATATTTTCTTAGTTATAGTAGATATAATAACTATAGTAATAGTTATAGAAACTAGTTAAATAGCTATAGTAACTATTTAAATAATAATAGCTTTTAAAATAAATATTATTTTATCTATAATAGAGAGAGTTATTAGTTAACTAAGTATATAACTAAGAAGTACTAATATATATATAATTAATACTTTATAGTTTAGTAAGATAAAGATAAATACTTTTTAAATACTAACTTTATAGCTTTTATTATTAATATAGAAAGGCTTTATATTAATAAAATAGATAATAATAATAATAAAGACTTAATTAATCTTTAAAATAATAAGAATACTTAGTTCTTATAAAATTAAGCCTTTAACTATAAGAATACTATATTCTTAATAGATTAAGTATTCCTTTACTCTATTAATTCTTTCTTTAAGGGAACTATAGAAATAAGTATAAGCTTAGTATAAGCTTTTATATTTAATAGCTACTATTCCTATTAGAGATTCTAAAGAATTATTCTAGATATAGAAGTACCTAAATACTCTATTAGTAGCTATAACTAATTCCTTACTTTATAAAATATAAACTTATCTATAATACTAGATATATTTTATAATATAGAAGTATTTATTAAGTTTAGCTTAAAACCTAATATTTTTTCTATTAGTATTATAACTATTTAAATATTAGTTAATAAAATAGTATTCTATATTATATAGATACTAATTTCTTTTTACTTTATATTTAAAATATAATAGTATTAAATATCTTTCTTTAAAATATTATTAGTAAAGTAGTATATATTAAGAAGAATAGTACTAAGCTAATATTCTTAGTTACTTAAAAATAAAGATACCTATAATTTATAATAGAAAATATATAAGGTTAATATTAAATATTCTTTATAATAGCTAAACTATAATAGCTTTACTAATAGTTTAGATATCCTTCTATTAATTAACTTTTTTATTTTCTCTTTAATACTAGTTATTCTATTAAACCTTCTATTTTAAAAATAATCTTTAAGTTTTATTATTATTATTAACTTTATAATTCTATTTTTAAAAGGTTTAAGTTTAACCTATAAAATAATTATAACTTTAATTATAAAGTTATTATTAATATTATATATTTAATTTTACTTTCTATTTTATATATTATTAATTTAATAACCTTCTTTTAAAGTAGATATTTTCTATCTTCTCTATTTATAAAGAATATATAGGAAGCTTTATAAATAATATAGATTAATATATATTTAAGACTATTAAATTACTTAATCTATAATATAAGAACTAACTTTATATTTATAGAATTTAAAAGTATTATATAGATTATAAGAATTACTTATAAGTAGGTATTTATAGAAGTATATTAGTTAATTAGTAAGGTTAAATAATACTATATTCTACTTTAATATATATTTAAAATCTTATATACTAAGCTTAGAAATACCTTTAATAAGAAAGTAATACTATAGATAGCTTTTAAAGCTATTAATAATACTATAGAACCTAATAAACTAGTTCCTATACTACTTATATTTAAAGTATATCTTTAGATTATATAAGAATTACTATTAATACCTTTAACCTTAGTATAAGTAGTAACTATTTAGAAGGTAATAAAGGTACTATAAATACTTATAGTATAGTATAAAGTAAATAATACTTTAAATATATAGAATAGCTTAAATATTATAGATATTCTTACTCTTTCTTTTTAAAGTAATATATATATATAGAGAGAGAAGGAAAGCTAGTAAAGTCTATATAAGTTAATTACTATTAATAAATATAATATTATACTTAATTTTAAAAATAAACCTATTATATTCTACTTTATATAAATATAAAAGTATTATTATAAGCTTTTAAATAAAGAAGATAGTAGAAATAATAGAACTCTACTAAAACTAATAATATAGTTTATACTACTATTAATAAAGATTAGTAGTCTAGCTAAGCTAGTAATAGTAATAATATTATAGTTATATTAATATAAATAGTTAAAAAGTATAAAGAATAAGCTAAAGCTAGTAATATACTATACTTTATCTATTTTAATAATAAGTTTTATAATAAAAAAGGAGAAAGAGAACTTTATACTTATATTAAAACTTTAATATAATAAAGTAATTTATACTTTAGGTAATCCTTTTAAAGAATCTAATAATATAGAAATTACTAACCTAATTAAACTTAGTATCTTTATCTTTAAACTATTTAATAAGAAGAAATATAATAGAATATATATCTTTAATACTTATATAGTTTATAAGATTAAAGGTAAGAATATTAAGTTTTTTAAAAAGTTATAAATAATTCTTTAAGGATATAGAGATAAAGAAAAGAAAGGTATTTTTATATAATCTTTAACTATATAGTATATTAGCTAATATCTTTTACTAATACTAGTAGCTATACTAATTATACTTTATAATATAATCTTAAAACTTTATAATATTATTTAAGTATATCTTTAGTTAAAGTTTAAACTAAAGTATATTATCTTAATATACTTACTATTTAAACTATAGTATAAGTACCCCCTTAGTACTATTATAAAGATTATTAAGCTACTTTATAGTATTATTAAATTTAAAGTCTATTAGTTTATAATATATTAGATATATTATATTAAAAACCTTTAGATAGAGACTTTTATATATAATCTTTACTTTATAGTTATAAACTTTATATATAAAAAGAATAATTTTAGTTTAATAGTTATATAAGTTAATAATACTCTTAACCTTAATACTTTTAAGTTCTTTAAGTTTTTTAAAAAAAAGGTATAGGAATAAGAGCTAAAGTATAAACTATAAATATAATTTAAAAAGAATACTATATTTAACTTTAATAGCTTTTATATTTTTAAATAAAGAATAAATATTTATATATACTAGAAGGGCTAAGGTATAAAGATTAAACTTATAAATATTAATATATTTAATTATATATAGAAATATATTAAATAATAAGCTTATAAAGTATATTTAGCTATAGTTTATTAACTAAAAGTAGCTTTTAATCTCTCTATAGTAATATAAATATAGAATTTAATAAATTTAAATTATATTAAGTTAAATAAGTATTTATAATAATAAGTTAATAATATAAACTATAGAATTTAGTTTATACTAATAGATATTATAAAAGTTAAGTTTATAGTCTTTATAAATAGCTCCTATATTAATAATACTAATCTTAGCTTATAAATTAGATTTATAATTACTCTTTTTATAAAGAAGTTAAATATAAATAATATTTATTAGAAAGCTATTAAAAATATTATCTACTAGTCCTCTATTAAATATAAAAAAGTTATATAAAGTATACTTACTTTAAAGATCTATAGTATAGTTAATAGATTTAATATAAGTATTATAATATCTATTATAATTTATAAGGTTACTAACTATTTAAAACTTCTATAAGTCTTACTTATTATTTATACTAATTCCTACTTATTATATAAGTATTTAATTAAATTAGGTATTATTAAAAATAAATACTTAATAATTAATATAATAGTACTCTATTAATTATAAAAGTAGAGAGAGATTAATAAAATTAGGTAAATTAATAATAAAAATAATCCTACTAATATAATATTAAAGGTAATATTAAATAAAACTCTTAAATAACTTATTTCTAATAATAAGTTAAGGCTTTATATTTAAAAATATATAGATTAAAAGATATTAATACTTATAAAGTTTTAAGTAAAGATATTACTTAGAGAATTACTTTTAGTAAGGTAGTTACTTTAATAATATTAGAATAAATAGACCTTTAAGTTAATAAAGTTACTCTATTTAATTAGTATTTATAAAATAATATATATTATTAATAAAAGTAAAAAGTTAGATTAATATAATAACTTTTAAGTATTATATTAAAATAAAACTATCTTAAGCTATTATACCTAACCCTAAACCTCGTTAAGCCTAGGTTTATATTATTAGTTTTAGAGTAAATACTAGTACTTAAGGGATATATTATTAGAAAACCCTTACTCCTAAGTAGTTTTATCTATAATAGGAACTATAATTACTTTTATAAACTTATAAAAAGTAACTAAGAGAAAGAAGTACTATACTACTATATAAATAACTTTAATACTTTTATACTATTATATAATACCTATTATAAGGAAGATATATAATAAAATACTTAAATTAGATAGCTTTAAAGTAATTCTATACTAGTAGTTAAATCTTTTCCTTAACTATAATTAGTTTAATTTAATCTAATTTAATCTAATTTAAAACTTTAAAGAAAAGGATTATTATAAAGTATAAGTATTATATTTTTTATAAACCTTATATAAAGGAAATATAAATTAGTAAGAGGTTAATTAAATTAATAAAAAGTTAATTAAATATAGAATATACTATTTAATATTTAATAAAATTTATATTAAATAAAAAGAATTAGCTTATATATAAACTATATTAATAAGTACTAATAATAATTCTTACTTTAATATATACCTTTATTTTATAGTACTATAGTTAATTAAATTAGTATATTATATTAATTTAGAAGATAGTAAGAGTTTAAGTTTAATTTAACTTTAAAAAAAAAAACTTTTTAAAGTTTACTTACTATTTAAGAAAAGACTACTAGTGTAGGAATAGGGGTAAGTATAATATAATTACTTATAAGGTTATGTGACTAATCTATAAGTATATAGTAGAGGTTTAGCTTTCTACCTTCTAAGTATAGGCTCTTCCTCCTAATATATACTAATTAACTAATATAACTATAACCCTTATATATACGTGAGACCCGTACTAATAAAGTAGCTAGCTAGTAAAATAAGTAATAATATTAAAAAGTTAATTTATAGTAGATTAACTAAATAGTACTATAGTAATTATAATAAAACTAGATATAATATATAAACTTATAAAAAAGATATAAAATTATTTATAAATTCTAATTCTAATTAAATTTAATTAATTTTTCTAATTATAGTATTATAATTTAAGTTATTATACTATTAGTACTAAAAAGTAGCTTACTTAATAAAGTAGCTTACTTAGTAATAGTTAATATTATTATTTATTAAACTATATATAAAGTTATAAAGATTATATAAAGCTTTTTTAATTAATATTTAAAATATAATAAGATTATTATAAAGTTTAAATAATATTATAATTTATTTATATAAGTTAAATAAAATAATAAATATAATCTTCTTTATTATTTTAAAATTTAACTTAATATATTAAAAAAGTCTTTTTAAATTAATAAAAATATATTATCTATAACTTATAATATATTAGATATAAAGTAAATATACTTTTTAGTATAAATATTTAAATAGTAATAGTTATAATAAAAGTATTAAATAGTCTTTTTAAACTAAAGTTTTCTTTTATATAATATTATAGGTTTTTTAAATATTAAGTAAGATAGTAAAGATTAAGAACTCTTACTTTTATAAATAAATATTTTAGTATATACTTTAATAAAGTTATATATAGTTTATTTTTATAATAAACTATATTATTTAAATAAAAGTTAAAAAGATTTATAATTACTTATATTAATATAATAAGTAGTTTTTAATAATATAATTATATAATATTATTTTTTATTAAAAAGATTAAGGAACTTAGGTATTTTTAAATATAAGTAGTAATTTAAAGGTTATTTATAAGGGTATTTAAATACTATTTTAGTAGTAGGAAGGAGGATTTTATTATAGGAAATATTATTTCTTTAGTAAAGAAATATTAAATTATATATTTTAATAATATTAATTCTAGTTAGTTTAAAAATTAAAATAACTAAAGTATATTATTTTTAATATAATGTTTTATTTACTAATAAAAGATTATTTTATTAAAAGTAAGGTTATTTAAAAAAGTATTATTTAAAACTAGTTTATAAGAAACTATAAAGTATTTTATAAAGCTTTTAAATATAATAAATTTTATTATAATAAGAATATTTTTTACTATAAGTAAACCTATACTAGTAATATTTATTATTTTTATTAGGTTTATAATTATATATAATTAAAGTTTAATAGCTAAAGATTTAGAATAATAGTAAATTAATAATTTATAATTAAAAAAGGTATTAAATTTATAACTATTTTTAAGTTAGGTAGGGAAGAGATTATAAGGTATTTATATACTTTTATAAAGTAGTTTATTATAAAGTAAAAGTAGGAATTTACTAATATCTACTTTTATAAAGTAAGTACTTTAATAATCTTAGTCTTTAATATAAAGTTTATTAAAGATTTTATTTAAAAGGTTATTAAAGTTATTATTATTTTTTATATAAAAAGTTAGATTATAGTATTCCTTATTCTTTTTTAAGTTATTTTTTATAAAATATACTTTAAAGTTTTAGTTTATAAAAGTTACCTTTAAATAACTTTAATTTATAATCTTATTATATTAATTTATAACTATAGTATATAAATAATTAATTAGATTAGGTTATTTATTATTATAAAATATTCCTTTAAAAGTAATATTTTAATTTATTAATATACTTAAAGTATTAATAAGCTAAATAGAATTATTATAGTAATTCTTTATTTAATAGCTTTATTTATTATAATTAAAGTATTTATTATCTTTCTTATAAACTATAATAATAAAAGAGTTATTATTTATTATTAATAAGTTATATATTAGGTTTTTAATAGTAAAATATATAATATAATTATTAGTATAAAGATTTAAAATTATAGATTAAGTTAAAATAGGATTTATTAACTTAAATAATATAATTTTAAGTTTTTTAATAATACTTTAACTAACTTTTATATAATAGAAAAAGGTAGTTATATTATAAAGTTATATAATTATATTTAAATTACTATAGATTTTTAACTTAAAAGCTTTAATTATATAAACTTTAGTATAATATATAACATAGTTCACCAGGAAGTGTCTAATACCCCTAAATATCCGATTTTTTCAACTTCACCTAACTTTAGCTAACCCTAGCACCCACCTAGTACAAAGGAATTAATTAAATTTAGCACTAATTAGTACTAACTATATTTAATTCCTTATTTCTAATTAATTTAGTTAATTTAGCCTTATAGTAGGGTTATAATATAGGTCTAAAAACTTAAGGTTTTAGTAAGTAGGTTTAATTTTAGTATAGATTATATCCCTATTTTTTATATTAGTCTTATATTACTCTACCTCTTTAAATATTTAATATACTAGAAATTAATAACTATAAATATCTCCCCTATTAGATAAATCTTAGATCTTTTTAATTATTAAAGCTATTTAAGATTCTAAAAAGAATTCCTAAAAACCCTTAAATACTACTTACACTATATAGATTTATAGAGTCCCTAAATAAACCCTATATAGGAGGATAAAGAACCAATAAGGCCACACAGAATCACATATTAATAAATATAAACTTAAGCTAATTAAGGAAAAAGTACTTATTTAATATATTATTAATTAAAATATATAAGGTTTTCTAATATAGCTTTCTAGTATAAAGAATATAGCTAACCTTATACTAGTATTATATAATAGGAAGCCTATTAGGAAGTACTAGACTTAATACTTTATAAATATATAACCTAGCCTAAAAACTAAGTTTAATTATCCCTATAACTATTAGAGAGCCCTTTATAAAAATCTAGAAGTTATTAGGAACTAGTTTAGGCTCCTCTATAATATAATAGCTAAGTATAGGATTATAAATAATAACCTATATAACTTTAATAAGATAGGCTTTATAATAGGTGTAATTAATATGTTAATAGTGGTTATATATATTAATAAGTATAGAAAAACTAAATCTATCTAGTCTAGTAACTAGGAATAGGTAATAGTTATTAAATATATTAATATAATAGGCTAGTATATCCTACTATTTATAATTATCTAAGGTACCTATTATCTTATAAACTAGACTATAGAGTTAGGTTTTCTAAAGGACTAGATTATTAAACCTACTTCTAATAGATAGATAGATAATAATACTAGCTTAGACTAGATTTAATACTTTAATAAGTATATATAGTAGTAAATAAAGAGTAGATATTAGATACTTATCCTAGATAGATATAAAAGCTATATATTAGTAGAGTTTAAGTAGTATTATAAGATAAATAATATTATCTCTATTAGTATACTACTATATTCTTCTTATTTACTCTAACTACTAGATATTATATTATATTTACTTTTAAAGTATATATATAGTAACTAGATTAACCTTTTTATCTAAGCTTTAATTAACTATATTACTAAGTCTAAGTTCTTTCTTATATTTAAAGTAGCCTATAATAAAACCTTTATAGAGAAGAATATTAAGGCTAT
>JUJX01000307.1:360-20633 GCA_000800745.1 Diaporthe longicolla
TATATATATTTCTATATAACTTATAATATATATAGTATATAAATATATTTCTATATAACTTATATTATATATAGTATATAAATATATTTCTATATAACTTATATTATATTATTTATTATATAAGCTTCTTATTTATTTCTTATAAAGTATTATTATTATTATATATATTTTTATATATATAATTATAAGGATTCTTTAAATTATTAGATATATTAGCTATTTTTATTAATTTTTCTACTAAGGATTAGGTAGACTTTTAGTTAAAAAGTTAGCTAATTATTCTTTAGTAAGTATATATATAATATTTACTTTATTATTACTTATAACCTCCCTAATATAATAATAAATTAAGTTTATATATTTAAACTATTTATAAAATTTAAGGTTATTAGCTAATTTAATAGCTAATTAATTATTTATTATTATTATAAGTATATTAATTTTATACTTTAATTTTAAACTATTATTAAAATAATTAAATAAGTTATTTAAATAAATAGCTTCTTTTATACCTTCTTTTAATACTATATATTTAGCTTTATAACTATTAAGTATTATAGTCTTTTATAGTTATAAATTCTAGCTAATAATATTATTATTAGCTATATTATTATTATTAGTATTAAAATTAAATAGACTAAATAAATAACCTATAATACTATATTTATTAGATAAATTATTAGTTTAGTTAGTATCTATATAGCTTTTTATTATAAAATTAAACTTTAAATAGTTATATATAAGCTTTAAATTAAAGAATTCTAATAAATATTTAAATATATAATTAATAGTATTAAATTACTTTAAATTAAAGTTAGATATAAATTTAGAGTAATAATTAATACTATAAGTTATATTAAGTTTTATTTTTAATATTAAATATAATAAAAACCCTATTTTCTTTTAAAATTCTATTATTTCTTCTTTAAAGCTATTATTATTATTTTTATTTAATTTTAACCTTAGTATTCTAAGTATTAAAGTAAGCTTATTATTATTTATATTTATATTATATTTATTAAGAAGCTTATTAATATATATAATTTAGTTTATATAATATAGTATACTACCTAGTAGGATAAATTACCTAGTAGAATACTTTTTACTAGTTTACTAACTTCTATTAACCCTAGTACCTACCTAGTATAGTTAATTTAATAAAAGTTAGTACTAATTAGTACTAACTACTTTAAATTACTTATTTCTAATTAATTTAGTTAATTTAGAGTAGTAGTAAGGTTATAGTATAGGTCTAAAAACTTAAGGTTTTAGTAAATAGGTTTATATTTAGTAGAGATTATATCCCTATTTTTTATATTAGTCTTATATTACTCTATCTATTTAACTATTTAATATACTAGAAATTAATATCTATTATACTAATTTACTTAAGAAAAGATAGAATTATTCTAGCTTTTTAAATAATTAAGAAATCTAAAATAAACTATAAAAAACTTATAAGTATATATAAAGCTATATAAATCTTTTCTATCCCTTATAGTATATTATTAGCTAAGATAAATAATTAACTCTATTATAAGAAAATATATATTAATAACTATAAACTTAAACTAATTAAGAAATAAGTACTTATTTAATATATTATTAACTAAGATATATAAAGTTTTCTAATATATCTCTTTAGTATAAAAGATATAGTTAACCTTATATTATTATTATATAATAGTAAGCCTATTAGTAAGTACTAGATTTAATACTTTATAAATATATAACTTAGTTTAAAGACCTAGTTTAATTATCCCTATAACTATTAGAGAATACTCTATAAAGATCTAGAAATTATTAGAAACTAGTTTAGGCTTCTCTATAATATAATAGCTAAATATAGAATTATAGATAATAACCTATATAACTTTAATAAAACTAGCTTTATAATAAGTATATTAGCTATATTAATAGTTATTATATATATTAATAGATATAGAAAGGCTAAATTAGTATAGCTTAGAAACTAGGAATAAATAATAGCTATTAAATATATTAATATAAAGAGCTAGTATATCTTACTATTTATAATTATTTAAAAAGCTTATTACTTTATAAGCTAAGTTATAGAGTTAGGTTTCTTAAAAAATTAGGTTATTAAACTTATTTTAAATAAATAGATAGATAATTAAACTAGTCTAAAATAGGCTTAGTACTTTAAAAAGTATATAAAATAATAGATAAAGGGTAGATATTAGATACTTATTTTAAATAAATATAAAAGCTATATATTAATAGATTTTAAGAATTACTATAAGATAAATAATATTATTACTATTAGTATACTATTATATTTATTTTACTTATTTTAATTATTAAATATTATATTATATTTACCCCTAAAGTATATATATAGTAATTAGATTAACTTTTTTATCTATATATCTATTAACTATATTACTAAGTTTAAGTTTTTTCTTACTTTTAAGGTAGCCTATAATAAGATTTTTATAAAGGTAAATATTAAGTCTATATTTAAAAAAGCTAGAATTACCCTTTAAAATCTAGATTCTATTATTTCTAAACTTAATATTTACTTATAAATACTAAACTAATCTTTTTCTAGCTCTCCTTAAAAATAAGAGTTATAAATACTATTTAATACTTAGTAAACTATCTAATAATTAAGTTTTATTAAAAATAAAATCTTAATATATTAGAAAAGCTTCCTTATACTAATTATTTTAGCTATTAACTAATTATTAAAGAGTTTATAAATAATAGTATATAAAATTATAATTTTAAAAGATTAGGTTTATATATTTAAAGATACTAATATAGTATTTATTAAGTATAGGAAAGCTAAAAAGAGTTAATTATAGCTTAGAGAGATACTTACTATTAAGAATTCCTAGGTAATAATTAAGGAAAAATAAAAGGGGAAGTAGCTAGCTAGTAAAATAAGTAGTAGGATAAAGAAGGTAATCTATAGTAGATTAAATAAATAATACTATAGGAACTATAGTAAGACTAAGTATAATATAAGAATATATAAGAAAAAGGAAGAAGGGTTTAATAAATTAGATTTTAACTATATTATAGTAAATCTAACTTAGTTAGTACTAATTAGTATAAATATATCTATTTTAGTAGTCTATAGTAGATTATATTTTTAATAATATAGTTAATACTATTTAATATAAAATATATATTTTCTACTAAAAGTAACCTAGTTTAGACCTATACTATACTTATACTAACTACTTTAAATTAATTAAATTAATTAAAAATAAGTAATTTAAAGTAGTTAGTATTAATTAGTATTAACTTTTATTAAATTAACTATACTAGGTAGGTACTAGAGTTAATAGAAGTTAGTAAATTAGTAAAAAGTATCCTACTAGGTAATCTATCCTACTAGATAGTGTACCACGTTATATAAATATATATATATACTTATATACTTATATATTTATATACTTTATATAATAATAATAAGAAAAAAAAGGATTAAAAAGTATAGTATTAGGATGAATTAAACTTAGAGCCTTTAGGTTTTTACTCTAAAGGTACTCTACTTACTTAGTTAAGTAATATATAGAATTAGAGGAAGCGATTTTAGTTAATTAGAAGCTTTAAAATAGGAAGTTCTAATTTAAATTAGTAGTATCCCTCTACAGCCCTTTTAAAAAGGGTAAAATAAGTAATAATTAGAACTTATACTACTTATTTCTTAGGTAATAAAGGTTTAGTAATATTATAAATATAACTATTAAATCTATAAAGTTTTAGGCTATATTTTAATATTATTTTAAAAGCTAAATAAATATTTATTTCTTTTAGTAGAAATTTCTAGTATTTAAGTTTATTTTCTATTTTTTTATCTTATAAGGCTAGTATACTATTTTAAAAGAATAGTAAATACCCTTATTATAAAAATACTTATACTATATTATTATTTAATTTACTAAAGCTATTAACTTTATTATATTAACTTATTATTATCTTTATAATTAAAGACTTTTATTTTAAATAATTATATATTTAACTAATCTTATAATTAGTAAAGAAGCTTAGTATTATTAGAATAAGTAGTATAATAGGTTTATAATATAATTAGTAAATACTTAAAGTTACTAGCTAGGTATTATCTAAGATTTAAGTTCTAACCTTTTTAATATACTTAATATTAAAGGATACCCTATAATACCTTTAATATAAAGATTTTATCTACCTCTTATTCTTCTTTATTATTAATAATTTTACTATTAAATTATAAAGGGTCCTAACTTAAAAGTAAGTTATATAAGTTAAGTTATAATTAATTAAATATAAATATCTTATAACTATATTAACTTAAAAGAACTTTAAGCTTAAAAAAGTAGTAAGGATTATTTCTTATAATATAATAAGATTATTAAATAAAAGGGTTCTTAAGCTTATTATATAGGTAATTAATAGTCTAAGTCTTTTTAATAATAAAGATATAATTATTTATATTAAATTTAAGTTTATAGTAATATTAATTTACTTATTTAATTATATATTCCTAAGCTTACTATATTACTACTTAAACTTTATTAATATAACTTTATAATATATAAGTTATATATTAAGTATTATAATATAATAACTATTTTTAAAAAGAACTTATATTCTTATATTAGGTTTAATATTCTTAATTAAATAATAAATTAAATATAAAACCTATATAAACTTTAAAAAAAAGTTTATTTAAAAAGTTATATAATAAATAAACTTAAGTAAAGTTTAAGGCTAGGATAATATTAACTTAGTTATTTTAGTAGTAATTTATAAATATATATAAATACTAATTAATCTACTAATTTAAATTTTTAACTTAGCTTTAAAACTAAAAGTAGCTTATAATAAATAGCTCTTACTTTATACTTATAATATAATATAGTTTATCTATAAAAAAATATAAACTATAGATTATAATTAGAAATAATTAATTTAAAGAGGTTAAAAACTTAAAATAACTTTTAATAATATAAATAGGTAGCTTATATAGTAGTATATATATCTATATAAAAATATATTAAGTAATCTTAAATAAATAATCTATTATTATTAATAAGTTATTATATTCTATCTTATTCTTTAATATATTTTTAAAGTTAACTATAAAATATTACTATAGTTATAAAAGTATAGATAAAAGTTTAAATAAACTTAGTATCTTATTATAAAGATATTTTAATAAATAATATAAGTAATTAATAATAAACCTAGTAATATTATTTTTTAAACTTAACTATTAATATTTATATTATAAAATTTTAATAATTTTATTTTATTTTAAATATATAGTTATAAAGTATAAATAAATATCTTTAATAATTTTAATATATAACTTAATATAATTTAAAACTACTATTTTTTTATAAAAAAGGATATACTAAATATTAATAAATTCCTAGTTATTAATACCTTTTTAAATTAAATTATAATAGTATTTAAAAACTAAATAATCCTAGTTTATATATAGTAGTAAGTTTAGTAATTTAAGCTTAAACTATTTTAAAAGAATAAGTAATACTACTTTCTTTTACTATTTAACTTTATTTAAAGCTATTATAGTTATAGAGTTCTCTATATTTATAAATAGTAGTTTTAAAGTTAGAAATATACTAATAGTATTTAGTATTATATAATTTAAGTAATTATTAATCTAAAAACTAAATATATTATAAATACTTAATTTAATATCCCTATCCTCCTTATAAAAAACTTTTATAGTATAATAAATATTTAACCTTTTCTTTTAAATCTTTAAATCTTTTAAATATTAAAATAATAAGATAATATAAAGTTAAATTAAACTAATAAACCTACTTACTTAGTCTATTATATATTAAATAAATACTTTATACTATAAAACTTAAAAATATATTAATTAGTAATAATCTTAAAAAGAACTAACTAAAGGTTAGCTAACTTAAACTTTTAAAATTTTAAAGAGTATACTATAGCTAAAAGTTCTTTATTATAAATTAAATAATTTATTTATATATTAGATATAATCTTAGAAAAATATCTAATAAAGTATTAATTCTTATCTTTATATTATTAAGTAAAAATACTAGTTATAATACTATTAAATATATTTATTTTTAAATATATAAATAGTTCTAGTATAAAATATACTAGTATTAAAGTATTAGTTAAATATTCTTTTATAATATTAAAAGTAGCTTAATATTTAAAAGTTTATTAAAAACCTTTACCTTTATATATAAATATAGTTAGTAGTTTAATAATCCTATTATATATAAAGATAAATTTTTAATAAAAGTTATAAAAACTAAAAAAAAAGTAAATACCTTTAAAAGTTATAAATATTTATTAATTTTAAATAGTAGTAACCTTTTTTAAATTAATAATAATATTATTAATATTAATAATATAATTTTAAAACTTTATATTTATAATATAAAATTTATACTTTTTTAAGTTAACTTATAACCTAACTTTATAAAAGTATTATAATACTATAATAATATATTTAATATATTTATTCTTTATTTTAAAGTAAATAATAATATTATTAATATATATATATAGTAAAACTTATTTAAATACTCTTATAAAATATTATTAATATATTATTAAAAAGTAAATAGTTTATTTAAAAGGTTAAATAGTATAACTTTATATTTAAAAAATCCTTATCTTATATAAAAAGTTATTATATCGTTAATCTCTTTAACTAAATAAATTTTATAAAAAGCTTATTAAATATTAATTTTAATAAAAATACTAGCTTAGCTTAATTAGTTAATTATCTTTTTAATTAGTAAAATTAAATTATAATCTTTTTTAATAATAATATTAAGCTTTTTAAAGTTAATATAAAAATATAAACTACTTTTAAGCTTTATAATTATAAAGATAAAGGATATTTAAAGTATAATTATAAGTTTAATAAATCTCTTTTATAAGCTTTTTATAATATATATCTTAATAGTTTTAATTTCTTTAAATAATATCTTATAAAAAAACTTATATTTATTTATAAATATAAAGTTTATATTAAATAATAAATAAATCTTTAGGTTATATATATAATATAAAATTAATTAATTAAAGTTAACTTTACTAAATATCTATAATAAGTAATAATATTATAAAAATACCTCCTTTAAAGTTTTCTAATAAAGTTTATTATTATTATATAATATATTTTTAATTAAACTAGCTTATTTATTTTAAATATATTAGTTAATTTCTTTTAAAAATATAATAAAAGTAGGTAAGTCCTTTTATTTAGTTAAAGTAAAGAGGGTCTTTATTTAAATTATACTAATCTCTACTTTATAATACTTAACCTAGCTAATACCCTCTTTATATAATATATATACTCTATTAGTATTATAGTTATTAAAGTAGTTTTAATTATTTTATTATTTATACTACTATTATTAATAAGCTTTCTATTCTTTAAAAAATAATATAAGTATATTTATTTAAAAAAAAAAGAAAAAGGTAGTTATTTAAAGTATTCTCTATTTTCTATAAGTTTTTATTAATTAAGGACTTAAGTAATTACTTATTAAATACTAATAACTTAGTAATATAAAATACCCTATCTATTAATAATAATTTTAGCTCTTATATTCTTTTATATATAGTTATAATTATCTTATATAGTACCTCTTTTTATAATAAAAGTAGAGTTATTAAAACTAATACTTTATTTTTAAAGGTTATCTATTTATTATAAATATTTAAAATAATATTATATTTATATATCTATTATCTTCTAATAATTATTTTATAATATATATTTACTACTATTATAAGTAGCTATAAATAGTAGTATTTATTAATAATTAAGTTAGTAATTAAAGTAGTATTAATCTTTTAAAATATTTATCTTTTAAAGCTACTAATTAAATAAAGCTAGAAGCTTATAATATACTTAGTATTAAAAGTTTAAATTAACTTTATAATAAAGTTTATATTAATAAAAATTATTTTATTTACTTTTATATTTATAAGTCCTTTTATATCTATATTATTTTTATTAATAATTATTATATAAAATACTATTTATACTTCTCTACTAACTATATAAGTAAGAAAGTTATAAGGGATATTTAAAAATAAACCTAGTTTCTCTTTATTAATATAAACTTTATTTAAATATATATATATTATAATAACCTTACTAATAGGTTCTTTTAAAGCTATAAAAAAGGACTTAAAGCTTTAATATAAAAGGAGTAAAAAGGGGTAAGAATTAGTCTTACTATAAACTACTACTTATAATAAAAGTCTTTCCTCCCTTTATTATAAGTCTATTATACCTAGTAAATATACTTATAATAATTCTAATTCTTTCTTTATAATACTACCTATAATACCCTTATAAACTAATCTTATAAAAGGAGTATCTTAAGTAAGTTAAAGTAATAGGGAAGGGAGTTTAAGTACTATTTAAATAGAAAAAGCCCTATAATTATAGTAAGAAAATTAGTATTTATAAAACTAGCTTAACCTTTTATTAGCTACCTAATTAGCCTTAGAGAAATAATTAAAAGACTTTAAGCTAGCTAATATTATAATACTACCTATAGGTTACTCTTTATAATAGTATAATAGTTAAATAATAAACTTTAAATAAATATATATCTTTTAGCCTTAATCCCTCTATAATAACTATATAAAAGTAATTTATACTTTAAATTATATAGATAAGGAGTACTAAAACTACTAGAATATATATATAAAGTTTTAAATTAAAGATAATTACTTAGCTTTTAACTATTATAAGTAAAAGGATTTTTAAATATTTAGTATAAATTATAAGAAAGACTTTTAGAATATTACTAAGTCTATTTAAACTTTATTAAATAATACCTACTAATAAAAGAAATAAGATCTATAAAGCTTTTACTAGTACTTTAAAATACTTAAACTAAAATAAGAACCTTATAGTAACTAAGAGTAGGTAGATTTCTTCCTTTCCTAACTTATTACTTAACTTTTAAACTAGATTTATATAACCTATATAATAAATCTATTTAAAGAATAGAATAAAATAGTTATATTAGCTTAAATAATCTAGATTAGTATATTAGAATAGATAAGAAAATAAAGATAGAAGGAAATAAACTAAGCTAAAAGAGGAATTATAGAAACTTTTAATAAAAAGTATAAGGGAATATTATTTAAATCTATATTAAATAGAAGGGAAGGAAGTTTTAACTTTACTTATATATAATACTATATAAGTTAAAGCTATAAAGGCTAAGCTAAATAGGGTATAAATATTAAGGATTAAAAACTTTTTAGAAACTCTAATAAATTATTCCTTATATAGAATCCTCCTAATAAATATAGTAACTCTATAAAGTACTTCTACTATAAAAGTACTTTTTATTACTTAAACTAGTATTTAATACTTATAACTATTAAAGCCTAAGTAAGTAATATAAAAAGATAAGGAACCCTTTATTCCTAAAGGTATTATAAAAGTTAGAGATTTAAAGGAGCTTAAGATAGAGGCTTTTTAAGCCTTTATTTAAAGGATAACCCTTCTATTTAAGGATAACTATACTTAAAGGATTTAATAATAAAGATAAAAAATATCTTTATAATCCTAAGCTAAATAGCTATAGAAAAAGGCTTAAAATAAATAAAGATAAACCTTAATATTTAGTTTTAAATTAACTTAATTAGTATTTCTTTTATAAAATAATACTAATTTCTAAAGTTATTTAAAGCTTTAGTATTCTTAATTAATATTTAGTATCTAAATATCCCTACTTTTAGTATTTACTAAATCTCTATTCTATTATATAACTACTATAGAAACTATAGGGAGATAATTTAAAACTATATTATAGTAAAATACTATTACTTTAAATCTATAATCCTTCTAAGGATTTTAAAGTTAGAAGCTTTCTATTTAGGAATAAAATACTTTTTAAAGAATTAGTAGTTAAAGTAGGATAGTATTTATATTAAGGAATAGTCTTTATAAGCTTTTTATAAGGGTTTAAAGAAGACTATAATCTATTACTCTATAGTCCTTTTAGAAGGACTTCTAGGACCTTATAAGGTTTTTAAATAAGATTTTTAAAATCTAAAAGAAATAGATAAGGTTAAGAAATCCTCCTTAAATACTACTAAACTATACTCTTACTTTAAAAAACTTAAACCTTTCTTTATTAAAGAATAGATAAAAAGCTTCTTTTTAAAGTAGATAACTAATTATACTATTAATCTACTCTTTAAAACCTTATTATCTTTTCTTTTACTATACTCCTTATCTAAACTAGAATTAAAAGTACTATAAGAATAGTTTAAAGAAAGCTTAGCTATAGGATAAATTATCTTAAATAAGAGCTTTATAAAGGCTCTAATTCTATTTATATTAAAAAAGAATAGAATATTATATTTATATATAAACTACTAAATACTAAATAATATTACTATAAAAAACTAATATTCTTTTTCTTTAATATTTAAAATTTTAAACTAGTTATTTAATATCTAGTTTTTTTTTAAAATTAATTTAACTAATATATATTATTAGATTTATATATAAGAAAGAGATAAATAAAAGACTATTTTTTAAATATATTATAGTTATTATAAGTTTTATATTATACCTTTTAAGTTAATAAATACCCTTACTACTTTTTAGTCTTTTATTATAAAAGTTTTAAAAGATTATATTAATATCTATATAATAGTATACTTAGATAATATTTTAATTTTCTTAATAAATAAAAATAAGTATAAAAAGTACCTATAAACTATTATTAACTATTTAATTATAACTAAGTTATATAATAATATAAAGAAGTATAATTTTTTTAAAAAAAAATAAAATTCCTTAGTTTTATTATTAAATTAAATAAAGTATAAATAAACTTATTCTAAATTTAAATAATCTATAAATAGCTTTTAATATAAATATTTAAAAATATATAAGTTTTCCTTAAATTTTATAATTCTATTATAGGTTTATTAAAGGTTATTTAAAGGTTACTTATTTTTTAAATAATTTATTAAAAGGGATAAAGAATAGATAAAAGTTAAGTAAAGTTAATATACTTTCCTTAAAAATATCTACTATATAAAGAGCTTTTAAAAACTTTAAAATAAAGTTCTAATAAACCCTATTCCTCTAATACTTTAACCTTTTACTATCTATTTAAATAAAATATAATATATTAAATAGAGTAACTACCTTAGTAATCTCTTAATAGTATCCTTATAAAGATAAATATATTTAGTATTTAGTTATATTTTAGTTTAGGAAGTTTATAAAGGTTAAATTTAATTAAACTACCTATAATAAAGAGTTTAATACTATTATAAAAAGTTTTAAATATTAAAGATAGTATTTTAAAGAGGTTTATAAGCTTATTATTATTCTTTCTAATTATTATAACTTTAAAGGATTTATAAATTAAAAAGAATTAACCTAGAAATAAGTTTATAATTTATATATCTTTTAAGATTTAATTTTATAATTAAGTATTATTTAAAAAAGATAAACCTTATAAATATACCTTTATAAAGACTAGACTATATATTTTTTAAAAAGCTAATAAACTTAGAGTAAATTTTAATACTAGAATTAAAAATAGCTATAACTATAAGATAGAAGGGATAAAATCCCTTTAAAGTTTAACTACTATATAGCTAAAAGGCTATAGTAAAAAGTATAAAAGTATTAAAGAGATTAGAATATAATCCTTCTTTAACTAAATATTAACTTAACTCTATAAAGTTATTACTAAAGTAAGTTATTTTAAGAGTTTAAGCTTAAGTATATACTATTAATATTAATATAATATACCCTAGGCCTTACTCTCTACTAATAGAGTTAATATATAAAGCTTAAAAATATAACTTAAACCTCTAAAAAGAAGTATTAAAAGTTAATTTAGCTAGCTTAAAAGAGTAAATAAAATCTAGGTATAAAGTTTAAAATAGACTTTTATATTAAAAAAAATATATATATATATATTAGAATAAGAAGTATTAAAGTAAGAAATCCTTTAAACCTATTATAATAAGCTACTAAGTAGGTATTAAAGTTAATTAAAGACTTAAAACCTTATTAAATAATACTTTTACTAGCTTAGTTTAAAGGCTTTTATAATAAAGTATATATACTTATATATAATATATTAATATAACTTTACTTTATACTATTACCTATATAAAGAGCTTACTTTACTCTTAATTCCTTTATAACTAATATAAGAATTAAGTATAGATTTTATTATAAGACTTTTAATAACTATAATAAAGTAATAAGAAGTAGATATAATCTTTATAATTATTAACTAATTTAGTAAAATAAGTTTCTTTTTTCTTATAAATAGTATAGTTAATATAGCTAAGCTAGCTATAATCTTTTATAAAGAAATTAAATACTAATATAAACTCTTTAAAAGGATTATTACTAATAGAAGTACTATATTTATTAATACTTTTTAGAAATTACTATATAATTAAAAAGGAATTAAGAATAAATTTACTATAATATACTATCTATAAAGTAATAGATAAATAAAGAGAATAAATTAAATATTAGAATACTACCTAAAGGTATTTATATATAAAAACTTTTAAAATTAGTTAAACTTTTTATTTATAACCTTTTTTACTTATAATTCTATAATAAATATTATAATTAAAAACTTACTATTTATAATATATTATAAATACTAACTATTCTTTATAATACTTTTAGATAGATAGTTTATTAAAGCTAGTATATTATAGAGGGAGGTATTAGTAGTATAAGACTAACTAAAGAAGCGAGAAAGAATAAGAAGTAAGTATAAAAAGAGTTAGAGATATATAGTAGAAACTTACTTTTAAAACTATAATAAATAATATAAACCTATTAAGTTTAAAATAAGCTAATAAGTAATATTATTAATAAAGTACTTATTACTAAAGTATAAAAAGTTAGTACTTAGAAAAGTTAAACTCTTCTAAATTACCTACTACTTTAATAAATAAGTATACTAATTAAAGCTCTTTAAGAAGTACTTTTAAATATATAATATCTTTTATATTAGTTAATTAGAACTTTAGAATATAAGAGTAGAGGAAGACTTAGTAAATAGAGAGGAAGACCTTCTAGATTTAAAGGATAAGAAAGTAGAATAAGAATTAGAAGAGCTTTAAAACTATTAGGAATTAGAAGGAATAAGTTATTATTTAATAAAGTAAAAGGGATAGCTAAGTAAATATAATTTATAGGTATATAAGGAGGATATATCTATAAATTAAGTAATTATAGCTTATTAGAAAAGGAGAGGAAAGAAGTATAATTAGTAATAAATAAGTAAGAATATAAAGAATAGATAATAGACCTATAAAGGCTAAAAGACTAGATAAACTACCTATAAAAACTAGATAACTAGCTTATAAAAGACTAATAATAAACTTATAAAAGCTAAGAATTTAAATAACTAGCCTATAAAGGATAGATAATAGACTTATAAGGGCTAAGAATTCTAATAACTAGCTTATAAAGGATATATAATAAGTTTATAAAGGCTAGAAATCTAGAAATATAAAGCTTATAAGTTAGGGATAAAGAAGAGATAAGGATAAGATTATATTATAAAAGTATATAAAGATAATATAGAATTTAATTTAAAAGTACTCTCTTATAAAGAGTACTTAAACTATAAGGATTTAATACCTAAAAAGTAATATTAAAGTTTAAAAAATAATAAGAGGGTATCTCCTAAATATTAAGAGGAAGAAGTAGTAAATACCTATACTACTATAAAGTTACCTTCTTAAATATTTCTTTTAAAAGTACTATTTATATTCTATATATTATCTCCTATATTAGAAGAATAAACCCCTTTAGCTAATCTTTAAATACTTTTAAAATTACTATTTAAACCTTCTTTAAAAAGCCCTATATTAATATATACTAAACTAGGAATCTATTATTTACTAAAACTAAATAAAGTATTAATTAATAAGTATTAATTAAGTTTTATATAATATTCTTATAAAGTTAATTATAAGAGTTAAAAGCTAAAAAGGTTATAAAGTATAAAGGAAATAAATTTATTAGTATTTAAAAGTAAAAGATACTAGCTTTTATAATAACTAAGTTTTATTAAAGGTTAGTAAATAAAGAATAAAAGTAGGAAAGATACTTATATTAGATATAGTAATCTATTTCTTCTTTTAATTATCTTTTAAAAATCTTAGGTTTTTAATAGTTTATTTAAATACTAAGGTATTATTAAAGCTATTTATTAATAAGTTATTTAAGGTATATATAAAGTAGAGCTAGGATATAGAAAGCTTACTTTCTTAGTCTATTAATATATATAGATTAGTATATATTTAAAAGCTATTTAAAATAACCTATATAAAGTAAAGGTTAGCTATAAAGCCTATAAGAAGAGGATTACTTTATAAATATTAGTAGAAGGATAAAAGAACTAGATAAGAAAGGATATACTATTATATATAGTAAATAATAACTCTATATATAGTAGTTATAGTAAAAGTACTTAATATTTATAATATAATAATTAATTAGTTTATTTAAAAAGGGAGTATAATCTTTAAAATAGTTAAAAAATATATAAAAATAATAGTTATAAGGTATTTAGCTTTAAATTACTATATACTAAAACTAGTAATACTCCTCCCTATTAGATAAGTTATAAGTAGCTTTAATAATTCTAGTAATAAAGCTTTAAATAATTTATTAAAAAAGGGGAGTTAGATAACTTCTTACCTTTACTAAGGTATATTAGTAAAGGTAGTTAGGTAAGGGGATAAGTATTTCTTTAAAGGTTTAAAGGGTTCTTAGTATACCTTTCTTTCTAAAACTCTTTAGTATATTAGTAGTTACTTACTTTATTTATAGTTATAATAAGTATTATATAAGAGTCTTAGACTATACCTTTTATTTATAGTATTATTCTATAATAAACTAGATTATTTAGTCTTTATCTCTTATATACCCCTTATTTATAGAAGGCTTAAGAATTAATAGGAAGGAGAAATCCTTATAAAAGGTAGTTAATAAAGGTAGAGAAAGGTTACTTACCTAACTAGTATAATTACTACTAGAAGGCTAAGTAAATACCTTTATATAAATATTAAAGTACTATAGCTAGTAAAACTTAGAGAAAGAAAGGAGAAGGTTAAAAATAGTTTATCTTACTATATTAGGGATTAACTTTTATAAGCTTAAATAACTTAAATAACTAGGTAGATTAGTAGTTAAATTATAATATAACTAATTAAATAAAGACTTAAAGTAATAGAAAAGCTAGTAAAATATAGAAGAATCTTTATTAATAGAAACTAACCTTATACTTTAGTATAAATTAGTAATACCTATAGGTACCTCTTATAACTATACTACCTACTAGCTATTACTCTTAATAAAAGCTAATTAACTTAGCTTATATAATATTAAAAAGTATAATATAAAAGCTAAATACTCCTTAAAGTTATTATTAGAACTAATATAAAATATAATACTAAAAGAAGGTATTAAAAAGGAGGGAAAATAAAGGTTAAAAAAAGTAAGGAAGAACTAAACCTATAGAAAAAGTAGTTAGTTAGTTAACTAAAAGTTAAAAGGATAAATTAAGCTTAAAAGTAAAAGGTTTTAAGGTTAACTAAATAGACTATATACCTTAACCTTAAGTAAGTTATAGTTATTAGCCTATATATAATTTACTAAACCTTCTATAACTTAAGCTTAGAGATATACCTTCTAGGAGAGGGTATAATTATAATAACTCTACTAGTAGGTTCTCTTAAAGCTATAAAAGGGGACCTAAAGCTTTAATATAGAAGGAGTAAAGGGGGGTAAGAATTAGTCTTACTATAAACCACTACCTATAATAAAAGTCTTTCCTCCCCTTATTATAGATCTATTATACCTAGTAAATATACCTATAATATATATATTCTTTAAAAGGGAGTCTACTTACTTTAAAATAACTAATTTCTTAAATTCTTAAGTTTAATATCTAGCTTATTAGTATTAAACTTAAACTTATTATAAATCTCCTTAATTATAATAATATAAGTATAGAATATAATATTATAATTATAGTTATAAGTAATAGAGTTAGGATAGTAATTAGGGTTTTTAAGGTAGTTAATACTTATATATTCTACCTCTTTATAATAAAAGTAAGCTCTCTTATTAAAGAGCTTAATAACTTCTTCTTTTATTAATCTATTTTATTTAATATAGTTATAAGTAGTAAAAAGGTTATTAATAGTAGTACTATTACTATTAATATTATAATTATTAGCTTTACTAATATTTTATCCTTTAATACTACTAGTATAGTTATTATTAGAGTTACTATTCCTATTCCTATTATTAAATTTATTATAATTAAAGTTCTATTTATTATTACTAAAGTTAATACTAGTAAGCTTCTTATAGTTCTTATATAACTACTTTATAAACTATTAATTTTAGTTAAATTACTTAACTTAAGTATAATATATTATAAAGGTAATTATATTATTATATACTAAGGTAAAAAGAATATTATATAGATAAGGAACTAAGGTAATCTTATTATAAATCTTAGCCTTTTACTTATTTAAAGTTAGATATTAAATACTAGTTAAGTAAATAAAGTTATTATAAAAGGTAAAGAACTTATTAATCTTCTTTATAATTAGATTATTATAGTTAATTTTAACTTATATCTTTTTATTAAAATTACTAAACTTATACTTAAGCTAGTTAATAAAAGTATTATAAGTATTAATATAGTTAAAGTAAATAAAGTTAAGGAAAGGGCTAATAGTATTAGTAATAATACTACTTATTTAGTTTTTAATAACTATTACTTTACTTTTATTAGTAAAATAGTAGTTTTTATTAACTTTTATTTTATTTTAAAACTAATATTTCTATACTTTAAAGCTTAGTATATCTTTAATTTTATTACTATATTAAATAGATAATAAGTCTATTATAATAAAGTACTAGGTTTAAAAAATAATAAAGTTAATACTTAAGTTAGGAGTTTATATATAAAGCTTTATAACCTAATATTAAAGATCTTTAATTAAAACTTATTAATTTATATTAGAGATAGGTTATATAGTTATATTAATTTATTTTTAAAGTTTTATAATAATAGTATAGTATTTATTATATTAATAATAAAGGATTATTATATACTTTTTAATAATTTTATAGTTTTTAGTTTACTTAATAAGTTTAATAATTAGTTTATTATAGTTTTAGATAGTAGAATTATATTAAATTTATAAATAAATAGTAGTTTATATATTTTTTACTACTTTTTATAAATAGTTATTTAAGCTTTCTACTAATTAAAGAAAGAGTTTAATATACTCTTTAATACTTAAAAAATTAAAGTTAATTTATTAAAAAAGTATTATAAAATTATATAGCTAAAGATATATAGCTTATTTAAATATTCTTAATATATAGAACTTATTAAATATAAGCTTCTTATTTTATATAAGTAGCTTTTTAAAGGTAGTTTATAAGAAAAGCTTATTTATCTTAAGCTTAACTTAGTTTATTATAATAAGTAGAGCTTATAGTATATAATTTAAATAAATTATAATAAGCTTATTTAGCCTTTTAATAAAATTATTTTTAACTATTTTATTATTAATAAAGTAATATTTAAAGTTTAAAATTAAAGTATACTATTAGAAAATAAGTAATATAATCTTAGTAATTAGTATATCTCTTTTATTAATATATTTTTTAATCTTTTTATTACTAAAGGTATTAGTAGTTATATTTAGTATTAGAAGTAAAGATAGCTAGCTAATATTAATTAATAGTTAGTTAAGGTAAGAGTATAAAGCTTTCTTAATATTTAATATAATTATATTTTATTTACTAAAGTTAAATTATACTTAAAGTATACCTAGTAAACTAATTATAAGTATATTAAAGTTCTTTTAATTATTATTAATATTAATTAAATAGTTATTACTACTACTATCTTTTATAAATATTAGGGTAGGTATTCTAGATTACTTATTTAAAATCTTTAAAGATTAAAAAGAATTAGTTAATAGTTAACTTTTATTAAAAGGAATAATAGTTTTATAGGTTATTATAGTTAGGTAAGATAAATATTTTTATAGCTTTCTTAAGCTATAAGGTTAGGTAGTTTTAAATTAAAATAATCTTTAAAACTTATAGTAAAAAAGGCTTAAATTATCTTTAAAGAATTATTAATTTAAAGCTATAGTTATCTAAGGATTTTTAAAGAAGGAGTAGTAAAGCTATAATCTAGTATTATAGAAGGTATAGTAGCTATTTAGGCTAATTAGTTAAGTAAATTATATAAACCTACTAGTTAAGTCTTATATATATTTAACTTATAGCTCTAATAGTTAAAACTTTTTTAAACTTTTTAAAAATTAAAAATATTAATTTAAAAAGATTCTTTTATTTATTTTACTTTAGTTTTTATACTTTATTTATTTTAATATAATTTTTAATTTTAATTCTTTTTAACTAACTTTTTATTATAATATTTACTTTTTTAATTTATTTAATTAAAATTAAAGATTAAATAAGTTTTAATTAAAATTTATTTTATATACTTTAAATTTCTAATTATTTTATTAAAAAAATAACTTTTAGTATTTTTAATATATTTTAATTAAATATAAGTATAATATTATTTATAGTTAGAAAAATAAATCTTTAAAGTTTTATAAAAAGTATTATAATATTAAAAATATAAGTTTTTAATTATTATTTTTAAATTTTATTAATATTAATTTAAAAGTTATTTATTATACTATACTTTTCTTTATTATTAAGTATTTTAATTACTTTAATAATAGAAAGAAAATCTTTTAAAATAAGATTTATTATATTTATCTAATTTCTATTTTAATTAACTTAGATTTTATTAATAATTAATAAAAACTAAAGTTTAAAAAGCTTTATACTATATATTATATAATATAAGTTTATAAAGTAAGTAATATTTTTTTTATAAGTTAAACTTATTTCTTTAATTTCTTTATTTAATTTAATAATAGTAATAGTTATATTATTATTTATTTTAATAATTTAATTATATTATATATTAATATTAATATTTAAAAAGCTTTTAATATTTTTATTTAAATTTTTAACTTTTTTTAAATAAACTTTAATAGTTTTAAACTAATAATTTAATATTTATAATTTATAATTTAATTTATAGTATTTTAATTAAAAGTTATAATATTTTAAATAAAGTTTAATTAAATTAGAATAATTATAAATTAATTAATTTCTAATTTATTTAAATTAAAGTATATAGTTATTTCTTTAATTATAATTATATTTATTCTTTTAGTTTTTAATTTAAAAAAGTTAAATATCTCTCTCTCTTTTAACTTTTAATACTTTTTTTAAATATAATAATTTTCTTTTTTCTTTATTTAATTTCTATTTTTTAAAAAGTAATTAGTTTATAAATAGTATATTTATATTTTAAATTATTATAATACTTTAAATTATTATATTTCTTTTTAAAATAGTTTTAAATTATAGTTTTTTTTTAAAGTTTTTTAAACTAATTTAAATAAATTCTTTATAGCTTATTTATTTAACTAATACTTTATTTAATTCTTTTATTTACTTTTTAAATATATATATATATAATAAGTTTTTAATAAATTCTTTTTACTTTTTTTTAATAGTTACTATAAATAATTAAAAATTCTTTTAAATTTATTTAAAAAGTAAGTTAATTATTATTAAATAAAATAATTTAATATAGATTTTTATATATTTTTTATTTAAAAGTTTAAAGATTTTTATTATAAAAAAGGAAATTATATACTTTATATAAAATTTTATATACTTTTTACTTTAATTTCTTTTTACTTTTTAAAAACTTATAATTTTTAAAATTTATTTATATTAAATCTTTTATTTAAAACTTTAAAATAATAAATTCTTTTTTATTTACTATAGTTTCTTATTATTATAATATAATAGTTATAACGCTTTAATAAAAGTTTAATATTTATTATAGCTTTTCTATAAAATAATAAACTTATAGTTTTAATATAAACTTAAAAGGTATTTTTTAATTAACCTTTTTAAAAGTTAATATAATAAAGTTAAACTAATAGTTATAAATTATAAAAAATATTAATATTTTAATATTAATATTAATATATTAATTTAAAGTTATTTATATTATAAATAACTATTTTATTTAATTTTTCTAACTTTTTATAATAAATACTATAAAATATACTTTAATATTTTAATTTATTTATTTTAAACTATTATTTAATTT
>JUJX01000307.1:32483-46847 GCA_000800745.1 Diaporthe longicolla
AATTATAATAGTTATTTTACTTAATATTTATAAGTTTATTTAATTATTAAAAAACTATAGTTATTTATAATAATATAAGGAATATAAAAAGAAGTTATTCTTTAATACTATATTAGTTTTTATTTTTAACTTTAATAAAAGTTTTAAATTATTTATAGAAAGTAAGTATATTAATATAAATAAAATCTTTATTAATAATAATTACTTTAAAATTATTAAAGTTTTTATAAATAAAATTAAAAATATTAATTTATTTATATTTAAATATATTAAATTTATTAATATTAAAAGTAAATAAAAATAAGGTTTAATAATAGCTATTACTACCTTTATTACCTTCTTTACCTTCTTTACCTTCTTCTCTACTACTTTTTTTACTACTACCTTTATTTTTAAAAAGAGAGTTTAGTAGGTTAAATAAGTTACTATTTAAAGAATTATTAAAAAAGTTAAAAGGAAGGTTATTTTTAAAGTTTTTAATAAAATTAAGAACTTTATTTTTACTTAATTTAATTATTTAATAATACTAATTTTTTAAAAAAGTATTTTTTAATTAATATTATTAGTTATAGTTAAAATTATAATATAAATTAAATTATTAATAATTTCTATTAATACTATTTAAAAAGTATTTATATTAACTTAATTAAAATATTTTTATATATCTTTTATAATATTCTTTATATTTATAAAATATTAGTTTTAACTTTTTATTAAATAGTCTTTTTTATTAATAATAAAAGAATTAATATTTATTATAGTTAATAAGTTTTAATTATTAATTAAAACTTTAAAAAGTATTTTAATAAAAGTTATATTAAACTTTAAATAAAACTTATAATTAGTATTTAATTTTAATAGTTTATTAAATTAAATAATAGATTAAAGTTATTTATATATTAAATTAATAAAAAAGATAGAAATTTATTAAAAATAAGTATATAAAAGTAAAAGGATAATATAAAAGGAAGGAGATATAAAGTAATATATAAAAAAAGAATATTAAGTATTAAAATTTCTTAAAGTATAAGAAAGAAATAAGTAGGAAGAAAGATATAAAGTATTAATTACTATCTTATATTAAATTTCTATAAATAATAATTAGTAATTTAAAAACTTATAAATTATACTTATTTTTTAATAATAAGTAAAAAGGATTTAATATATTTATTAAATAATTATTAATAAAGAGTAAGTATTATTTTATATTTATAATTATTAATATTATATTATATAAAAAGATTAACTTAACTTATTTAATATAGTTAATTAGTTAGTAGCGGATATTAGTAAGTAGTGGATTTTTATAATATTTACTAACTTATATTAACCCTAGTACCTACCTAGTATAATTAATTTAATAAAAGTTAGTACTAACTAGTACTAACTATTTTAATAACCTTATTTTTAATTAGTTTTATTAATTTAAAGGGGTTAGTATAGTTATATTTAAGTTTAAAGTAATTAACTTTTAGTAAAGGGGGCTTATTTTAGTATAAATTATATTCTAGTTTTTTATATTAGTCTTACTCTAATCTATCTATTTAAATATTTAATATATTAGAAATTAATAACTACTAATATATTTTTTATTAAAAGAAGATAAAATTCTTCTAGCTATCTAGGTAATTTATAATTTTAAAAAAAAAAAAGCAAAACCTATACTTATAATTTAAACTACTACTATCTTTAATATTCCTAAAACTATACTATACTATAGAATAAACTAATAATATTTTTATAAAGAATTATATATTAATAGGTATAAACTTAACTAAATTAAAGAGTAAATATTTATTTAATATATTATTAAGTAAGATATATAAAGATTTCCTCTATAACTTTTTAATATAGAAGATATAGCTAACTTTTTACTAACATTATATAATATTAAATCTATAAATAAGTACTAGGCTTAATACTTTATAGATTAATAATCTAGCCTTAAGATTAAGTTTAATTATTCTTATAACTATTAAAGAGCTCTCTATAAAGATTTAGAAGTTATTAAGAATTAGTTTAAATTACTTTATAATATAATAGCTAAATACTAAATTATTAATAATAACCTCTATAACTTTAATAAGACTAGCTTTATAATAGATATAATTACTCTAGTAATAGTTATTATATATATTAATAGATATAAAAAGATTAAATTAGTCTAGCTTAGTAACTAGGAATAGGTAATTACTATTAAATATATTAATATAAGTAGATTATAGATCCTATTATTTATAATTATTTAAAGTACCTACTACTTTACTAGCTAGGTAATAGAGTTAGGTTTTTTAAATAATTAGATTATTAAGCCTACTTTTAATAGATAGATAGATAATAAGATTAGTTTAGAATAAATTTAGTACTTTAATAAGTATATTAAGCTAAAAAGAGATATTAATTACTAGATATTAATTATAGATAGTTATAAAAACTATATATTAACTAAGTTTAACTAATACTATAAGGATAATAAGATTATTACTATTAGTATACTACTATATTTATCTTACTTACTTTAGCTATTAAATATTATATTATATTTACCCCTAAAGTATATATATAATAACTAGATTAATCTCTTTATTTAAACCTTTATTAATTATATTACTAAGTTTAAGTTCTTTCTTATATTTAAGGTAGCCTATAATAAGACTTTTATAGTAGAAAATATTAAGTCTATATTTAAAAAAGCTAAAATTACCCCTTAGAACCCTAACTTTATAATTTCTAAGCTTAATATCTATCTATAAACTCTAATATAGTCCCTCTCTATTTCTCTTTAGAAATAGAAGTTTTAGATACTATTAAATACTTAATAAACTATCTAGTAATTAAATTTTATTAAAAGTAGAATCTCTACCTATTAGGGGAGCTCCCTTATATTAATTATAGAGGCTATTAACTAAATAGTAAAGGGTATATAAGTAATAATATATAAACTAATTATTTTAAAGGATTAGATTTATACTTTTAAAGAGGCTAATATAGTACTTACTAAATATTAGAGGGCTAAAAGAACTTAGGTATAACTTAGAGGAGTACTTACTATTAAGGAATTCTAAGCTTTTATTTAAAAGAAATAAAAGAGGAAGTAGCTAGCTAGTAAAATAAGTAGTAAAGCTAAAGAGTTAGTCTATAGTAGACTAATTAAATAATAGTATAGTAACTATAGTAAAACTAAGTATAATATAAGAACTTATAAGAAAGATATAGAGAACTTTAGTTAACTAGATTTTAAATAGATTATATCTTTTTTAAATTAGTTAATACTAATTAGTACTAATATATATAAAATATAGTTTACTATAGACTATATTTTTAATAGTATAATTAGTACTAATTAGTATAAAATATATATTTTCTACTAAAAGTTACCTATCTTAAACTAGTACTATACTTATACTAACCCCTTTAAATTAGCTAAATTAATTAGAAATAAGGTTATTAAAGTAGTTAGTACTAGTTAGTGCTAACTTTTATTAAATTAATTATACTAGGTAGGTACTAGGGTTAATATAAGTTAGTAGATATTATAAAAATCCGCTACTTACTAATATCCGCTACTAACTAATTAACTACGTTATATAAAGTTAGATATATATTATAGAATTATAACTAATTTTAGTTATAATTATTAATATAATATTATTAAATAATTATAATATAAATTAATTATATAAGTTTTATTATATTTTATAAGTTATATAAGCTAATATAAATTAATTTTTATATTTAATTCTTTAAAATAACTAAGTTAATAATAATATTAGTTATTAAAATTAGTTTTTTATAATAAAAGAAGTTATAACTATTATTTAATATAATAAAGTATAGTTAAATATAAAATAGTTATATTTAATAAGTAAGTTATTTAAAAAAAGAAAGTTTATTTATATAAAGTACTAGTAAAAGGTTAGGTAAGCTAACCCTTTTTACTTATATAAGTTAGTTTAGTAAACTAATATATCTTTTATAGTTTATACTATAAAAGCTCTTTTATACCCTCTTTTTAAGAAACTTAGTAATTATTATATTTATTTAAATAAATAAAATATTATTAAAAGAATATAAATAGTTAAAAAGATTTATAAAAGAATAATTATTAATTTTTTAACTTTATATTTAAATAAAATTAATATTAATTTTATAAATTTAAACTTTTATATTTAAAAGTTTTTTTAAATACTTAATAAGTTAACTAATAATATTATTAATTATAAAATTAAAATTATAAACTTTATATATTATTTTAATCCTTTTATTAAATTAAAATATATATTAAAAAAAGATATAGTAAAATAAATATAATAAAAAAGATATAATAATTTATAATTTTACTTTATAATTTATTTATAGTTAAGACTTACTATTTTATATTAATAACTATAATATTAAACTATATTTAATTTATATTAATATTATTAATAAATTATTAACTTTAATATAAATTAGTTTATTAAAGTTAAAGTTATTATAAGCTATAAACTAATCTTATATTAATAAATACTATATAAAAGTATTATTATTATATAATTTAAAGCTTTATAAGTTAATTAAAATAAGTAATAATAAAAGTTATTATTATTTTAAAAGTTTTAGTTTTATTTTATAAATATATATTTATTTAATTAAACTAAGTAATTAAAGTATTATTATTAATTATAAGTTTATTAAAATATATTATTAAAAAACTCTTATTTATTATAACTTTCTTATATAAAATTATTTAAAAGTAATCTTTTAACTTATTATACTTTTAAATTAAAATAATTATTAAATAAAGTAATTATAATCTATTACTATATATAATTCTAAATATATAAAACTAATAGCTTATAAATACTTTTAAAATAAAAATTAATATATAAGTTTTTAATTATATAGAAGGAGCTTTTAAAAAAGGTTTTAAAAATAACCTTTTTATATTAAAAATATTTATTACTTTAATAGATAATTTAAAAGTATTTAATATAGATTTTAATATTATTAACTACTTTATAAACTTTAAAGCTATATAGAAAAATAATATATTATTATTAAAGTAGAAGAAAAAAATAAAAATTAATATTTAAAAAAGGTTCTTTTTAAAATAAAAATAGTTCCTAATTTAAACTAGATTATAAATTTAAAATAGTGAAATAAAATTAATTAAAAAATAATTATAAGTTTTTTAACTTTATATTTAAAAAGATAAAGTTAAAAGTATTTATTTAAAAAATAATTTAAATAAATTATATAATATTCTATATTTTTAAAATTCTTTAACTTTTTATTTATTATATATTAAGTTAATAAAAATAGTTTATTAACTAAGTTATATTTTTACTTTTATTAGTTTAAAGCTTTAAAAAAACTTTAAAAATAAATATAATAATATAAGTATATAAATTATTAAAATAACTAATAAACTAAATTACTTATTATAGTCTTTTAGCTAAGTAGTCTATTATACTAGTAGTTAATAGATAAAACCGTCTTATTTATAACCTTTGAAATTATTTAAGAAATCTACAAAGTCTTCTTCGCGAGATTCATATTTAGTCAACAACTTAGCCCGACGTGTGTTGAGGCTTGTAATTGTAAGCTAGGCACTGTATGTGGCGGAGGCCACTGTGATTCCAAGCAGGCTCCAGGGGTGAAGATAGGACGACAAACCAGATATTCAGGATACCGTAAACCTAAACCGGCCTCGTATTTGGGCAACGGGCAGCTGGTCACGCGCGACCGCGACGGGGAGAAAGTAATATAACGGCTAAAAAATAAGTACTTAGATACATTATAACTATATTTCAATTGCAACAAATTGTTGAAAAGACACAATGCAATGTGATTTGATGCCTATATCGCTTCTCGTTATTTCTTTGTTAGTCTGTAGATTTAGCACGTTTTATACCGTTCTACTCTCGCCTCAGTCCTTCCTCGTCCAGAACGCCTGAGGGTTGCACCATCCCTTGAGACCAACAACACCCCACTCCATTCCCAGACCGGCCTGCTTATGCCCACCGAAAGGCATATGTGGTCCAACCTCAAAGTGGGTGTTTATCCAAACGCTACCAGCCTCCAGTTGGTCTGCGATCTTTGTCGCCTTGGCGATATCACTGCTCCACACGGACGCACCGAGCCCCGAGTCGAAGCCGTTGGCGCGGCGGACTACCTCGGCCTCATCAGACCACCTCATGACGGGCAGGATAGGACCGAAAGGCTCCTCCGCCTCGATGCGGGAGCCCTCGGCCGGATCGTCGATGATGGTTGGGGGAAGAATGAAACCCTTGCCCTCCTTCTTCTCCTTGAGGCCGCCGGTCGCAACCTTCCACCCTTCCTTCTCGGCTGCCTCGTACAGGCTCAGGACCTTGGCGTACTGCATGCTGTTTTGCACTGGGCCGACACCAGTGTTGGGGTCTGCCGCCGGACCGGACTTCATGTTGTTGCGGACGAAATCCACCATGGCCTTCAAGAAGTCGTCATATATCTTCTCATGGACGTAGATTCGCTTCACGTTCATGCAAATTTGCCCGGAGCTGATGAGAGCGAGCGTGCTGACCTGGTGATTGTATCAGTATATAAATTTCTTATGGCAATCGTAATCAGCTGGACGCACCTTTGGCACAACCTTGGCGAGGTCGGCGTCGTCGCACACGATAGCGGCGTCATTTCCACCAAGCTCCAGCGTAAGCCTCTTCAAAGTCTTGGCGCAAGCCTCCGCAACTTTCTTGCCAGTGGCAGTGCTTCCAGTAAAGCTAACCTTGTTGATGCCACTGTTTCGTGTTAACAACCGCGACAGAAGACGGCGAGCCGTCCGAGGAAAAGATTCGGACTTACGGGTGCAGAGTCAGACGAGGTCCCAGGCTCTCGTCACCACTTAGCACCTGGATGACACCAGGAGGGAAGATCTTCGAGGCAAGCTCGCCGACCTTGAGCAGAGTGTACGGGGCGAAGGGCGAGGGTTTCACAACGATCGAGTTTCCAGCCATAACACCAGGTCCGATCTTGCCCACACCGATAAGCAGGGGCCAGTTCCAGGGGACAATGGCACACCCAACACCGAGAGGGCGATACCGAACGATTGCGGTGCGCTCAGCTGTATCCTCAACGGTTTCTTCAGGTATCCGCAGCCCAGATGTCACGCGGAGATGCCCGATGGCGAATTGCATCTCCATATTAGCCGTGTTGAAGGCCTTGCCGGACTCGTTCACCAGGAGGTCACGGATCTCATCGTGATTGGCCTCAATCGCGTCTGCCAGCTTCTGGACGCACGCGCTACGCTCGTCCCAGGACTTGGACCGCCACGCCGGGAAGGCGTCTCTGGCGAATGACACAGCTTGGTCGACCTCCTCCTGGCCAGAGACGGGCAGCTCAGGGAGGCTCTCTTCTGTGCTGGGGTTCACGCCATGCCTGACCTCCAAGGTCGATCTGAGCTCGTTGTTGATGACATTTTTGAAAGTCTGCACAATTTCATGAGTCCACTGATACATCTGAACTGAAACAAATGGGACAAGGGCAGCTTGGGGTATTCGCCTCCTGTAAAGAATGGTACTCACCGTGAACTGGATCTTGTAGTCGGTCATGATGGCGATTAGGAGCGGAAATCACTCGGCGTCACGGATTTTTGTAGATTCGGAGAGCGAGGGCTCGAGGAGAGAGAAGCTGCTCGTGTCGAAGACCGCTCGTGATACCTCCCGTTTTGGGCGGAAATCTGTTCACTTATGTAAACTCATGAGCATGCAGTCAAGATCCGTACAAATCCAGGGGCAGTGGAGACAAGACGGTCTGCACGTTACCAACGACCCTCGCTTACGTGTGAGCTAACTGCATTATAGTTGTGCTCCCCTCAAAGGGCCCCTCCTCCGCTCACGATCCACACGAAGCTGTCGCTTCTCGTGGCAATGCCCGGGCCGGGAGAAGTTGTCTTGCCTCCCCGGCAGCTCATTGGTTGCCGAGTGGGCCCTGAGTTCTTGGTATTTGGGTCGCCCCGCCCCTGCTGCAACGCGTCGATCCTTGAGTTGACCGTTGGCAGGTAGATCGCCTCATACGAGATTGGGCCTCGCTTGTAGGCACCAATTCCGTGCTTGGCTGCTTAAGCCCGGCTGTTTGCTCTTCCAGACTGAAACCCAATTCCGTGATCATAGAGCGACACAACGAGTCTCGGCAGCAGTACATGGACGAATTGGGAACCCCGGGTCACTCGCTTGATTCGAGTAATTATGGCTCTTACACAATATTGTGTAAACCAAATACCACGGCTATGCGGCCGTGCGGCTAATGCCGATGATGGCGCTTGTATCTAAGAGAACGGATACGCTTACAGACACTCGTTTATCGATCAACATTTGAGTGAGATATTATCTCTTTTCAAGAGACAATTCCCCTTCTCCGCCTGGAACAGAGCCACGGAATATTTCCGCCAGAATTGGTGAGCGCCGTTTCTCCCAAAAGACCTCCTTTACTCTGCTGCACAAGATTACAACACGGATGCTCCGCCCCTCGAGCACCCTTGCCTTCGCATCAGGGGTCCACATAATGGAAGCAAAGCCAGCTTCGCCAAGAAGGCCGGACCGACAACTGAGGAATCTCCCGGATTGGGCATATGATGATCGAGCCTTGATGCAGGGTCCTAGACACCCTTTGGTGAGCATGGGCATAATTGTTGTGCAGGTGGCATTTTTTGTGGCGTAGTACCCACCGTAGTTGGACGCTTTTGGCCATCTGGGGGTGAGTACCACAGTGAATCCGAATAGGAGTTAGACTGTGAGCTTCGTTCCAAGTTTCGAAAGCGATTGATCATTAAATCCACTTGTACAAGCGCAGTCTACAAAACTCCGTTGTTCCGCACCGCTGCATCCTCCCACATGAAATCCCCTTCTCGGTTCGGCATTCCCACGTGGCCCTATGCGCTTGCAGATTTCGCGGATCTATCAAACGGCAACGACTGAGCTGGTCGTGCTACACGGCAATCACGATGGCGTTCACATATAACCCTCTGGTTGAGAGTAAGCAGCTTTGAGTTACGATCTCCACCATCTAAAGAAGGGGCCTTTGTCTCCAGGCTACAACTTGGCCATACGGTGGCCACGTGGTGGCCCACTCTACTCAAATCTACATGGAACTACTTCCTCGGTTCTCTGATAGCTGACTCAAAATGCCGCAGTGTGGACGCTTTACGTCGTGGGGTCCATCTTGATATTTTTAAGGGTAGCAACCAGGTGGCGCATGGTTGGTTTCCAAGGATTCAAGCCGGATGACTATCTCATCTGGTTCTCATGGGTTTGTTATCCTATTCAGACCCTTGGATCATGCTTACTGACTCGACATTGTGTAAAAGATTGTATATACCGTGATGAGTATTGCTGCACACATCTGTGGTGGGCATGCAGACCTCCACACACTGTCCCTAGAACAACGCAAGATCATGACCGAAGAGGACGCTGCGCCATATATTTGGGTTACTCAATGGTTCTGTGCTGGCGTCGCGACATATATCGTCTTCATTTGGTCTCTCAAGTTCAACATGCTCTTCTTCTATCAGCGTGTCGTGGACGGACTGGCCGTCGACAAGTTCATCAAGCCCAGCTTTGTACTCGTTTCTTGCACCTTCGTCTCCATTATTTGCATCTTGTTCGCATCTTGCCGACCTTACTACAGGATGTGGACGATGTACCCAGACCAAGGAGCGAACTGCGAGCCCCAGGCCGAGATTTACATGCTCCCTGCTTTGATTATGAATATCTTTGTGAGTAAATGCAAATCCCAAAGATCTGTAGCAAGACTGACATCACCGATAGACCGATCTCTGCATCATGGCTATTCCAGCTCCAGCTATTTTGACTGTGAGAACAACCATCCAGCGCAAGATAAGCCTCGTCATCATCTTCTCAGCCGGCATTTTTGTGATGATCGCTGCCATTCTCCGAGTATCGATGGTTTTGGTTGGGGGAGACGGTGGAACGGCGGCTATCTGGTCGTGCCGCGAGGATTTTGTTGCGATCTGTGTCGGGCAGGCTCCAATTTGTAAGTCGTCTTTGGATTTCCTACCACGGATTGCTTGTGGGCGATTGTACTGACCATGGGCGAATTATTCCTAGTGCGACCTCTGTTCACCAAGCGCTTCTGGACAGGAGAAATGTCTCACCACTCGAAGAACAAGTCAACGATCCCGATCCAGAGCAACGACGCATTCGAAATGAGCGCGGCCCGTAAAGGGACCATTCATGGGTCGAGGAGCAAGAAGGGAAACAGTGTGAACATCTTTTCCACACAGGGTAGAGATAGCGATGAGGAGTCGACGGATAGGATTATCAATAATGGAGGTATCATGGTAAATACCTGGGTTGGTGTTGAGACTGAGACTACTGTGAGTCGCCAGGGAGAGTCTGTCAGCTCGTTGTACCGGGATGGTCCAAAGTCTTAGGCGACTCATAAAGCATTGTTAGATAGCATTTGGTATTTCAATTACAAGCGCCAGAAGGTTTTCCCTTTACAGATCATGAGTTACACTTGAATAGCGCAACAGTCTGTCCAAAGACCCTCTGTTGTCACCTATACAAAATCCTTTAGAGTAGAGGAGGAAGTTTTATACACGAGTCGTCGTCCGCACATGGCGTGAATCTACCTAGATTTGGGCGTAAAGTTCTGCTGCGGTCTAGACCTATAACTCTTGGGACGGCATGAATCAGTCACAACACTTGTATTTGGTGGAACTGCAACTCGTTAAAATGATCTACGCATGGTACTGCCTGGCACAATGGGCTTTGAACGCACCATGCTTCAGGGTTGAAGATCCAAAAATTCTGCCAATCCTCTAGCTTGGATCCATCGTTCGGCGCTGCTAGTGCCGATCACAGCTATCGTTCCCAGACCTACCTACCTGCCCAACGTCGCTTTTCGGCAGTGACCTGGAGATCCCAAGGTACCTAGCTAGCTAGGTTCACACGTAATATATTAGTGAACGGTCAGTAGAGGGCCTCTAACCCACAATGTGAGCGGCGCGAGCAATGCATAACGCAGTGTCTCTAGATCCTATTGCGTCCAATCCCAGAAGCTGACCTCCAGGGCTAGTTCCCACTCCAATCGATCAGCGTCAACACCTGGGCATGTTTTGCAATGGCAGTACTTGTTCGTTGCTGTCCCCCCCGACGAAGCTTTTCGATGCATTAACCACATTCGGAGAAGGTGCTTGGAATCGTGCTAAAGATCGAGCCAACGGCGTTGTGAAACGCTACTTTCCCCCTCTGGTCAAGTAAAAGGTACTCAGCGTAGCGCAAATTTGGCACCGTGCAGGAGTAAGCACTAATTCTAGAGGCCAAAGTGAAAGCCCACTGGTGCCTACGATCGACGGCCGATCCTGAATGGCAGCCATGGCCCTTAAAGGTCGGCATCGTCCATCTCTCAAATGCCCTTGGCATCGATCTCGCGGTCGCCAAGACGCAACCAAACAACACAACCAATTGCTCCGAAATGGGCATAATTGTGCGGATTCTCGGCTCGGGCTTGGGAATTGCAAGCGAAGCAATACAGTATGTGGTACCGCAGAGGCCTTTTGTGCATGATTCTATCAATTAGCAGACTCCCATTCCGACGCCTCTCACACGTAACGTTTGAAGTCGCTGATCCAGAGAGAAACAGTGACTACCGCGCTCGCTCTCGTTCGAGGTCTGCACAGGACCCGTCCACAGAGCCTGCAGTTGCTTCGTCATCGACCTCTTCAGCAGCGATCCCGGCAGACTCCCCTCCTGAGTATGTTGAGGTCGCCGACGAAGCAACAGCCGATCGACTTGTGCGCAATGGCAAAGCCGAGCGCGTTTCTGACTACGGAAACGAGAAGAAGCGCCAATCGAAGGCCTCCGAGGCCGGCTATTCAGACGACGATGGGGAATCGACGAGTGGCGATGAATCAGACACCACCGAGGTGGACGACGAAGCTGCTTGGGAGCTAGACGAGATGGCCGAGAGGCTTGCGCCCCCTTCGTATGCCGAGTCTGAGGCAGGCCTGCCCACACAAATGACGGCAGAAAATGAGTCCGAGGAGAACAAAGTCAAGAAAGAGGAGCAAATTATTAGCGACTTGCTCCGCCTGGCTGGGCCACCACCACGGCCCGCACAGCGGATTCCATGTCCAGTCATCATCCCCCAGAGGCGGCCCCGAAACAAGGACCGAGGCTTCGTCAGGGCATATTCCCCTGTTCTGGACGACTGTGGTATCAGCCAAGACGTATTCCTCAAATTCCTGAAGGATTGGCTTGCGGCCAGTCAGGTAAGTATTCTAGTATCCGGCATCACGCATGTTGTGCTAATCAAAAGTTTAGTCCGACCCTTGGATCGATATAATATTCATCGCAGCTGGTGTCGCTGGATTTGTCCCTGAAATGGCCACCCAAATCGTTAGCACGGTCGTTCAGGTGGTTGCGGGTACAGCAAAAGAGCTGCAGTCACGCTCCAGGCGGAACACCTTTCTCGATCGGGTGAACCAAGAGCTTTTCATGCCTCGCGGATTATATGCCTTGGTCATGGCTTTCAAAGACGAGGTGCCGGGACAGCAGCCCCGTGGGCCGCTGAGCAAGCTTGCCAACTCAACAGGGAAGACACTGTTCTCGGCAGAGCGGTTGGACATCAACCAGACCGTAGCCAAGTACAGCAAACCTGACGCCGAGATGTCGAAGATGAAAAAAGGTTTGCAAAATATGAGACTTGTCAGCGGCAAGACTCGTGGCGAGATCGAGTTGCCTGAATCAGCTCCTCTGGTCTTCCCGGGACTGGACAAAGCAGCAGATTTGGATCTACAACAACAAGGCAATGGCAAAGAGGCAGTGAACGAGAGTACGAAAGAGAAATGGAAGAATGCTGGAAAGTGGGTTCAAGATTACTTGGACAGAAGAGCGCAGGCAACATACGTGAGTCCGTTCATATTGCGACGTAAATTAACGTGAGTTTGCTAATTGTGTCGTAGGAGAGAGAACACCAAGGTTCATCTTTGGCCGTCCCAACGAATGCCCGTCCGGCCTTCTCCTCGCGCTTCAGCGACCCCAACCATCCCGCCAACAGCGGTTCTCTAATCTCTCTGCTCACAGGCGGCAGTGTCAACCCAGCTGCCAGACGCCAGGAGCGCCGCGAGGCCAGACAAGGCCGGAGAGAGTCGAGGCGGGAGTACAAAGACAACCGCCGGATGGCTCGTGGGAGAGCACCTAGAGGTCCTAGACAACGGGCACGAAGGCCCAAGGGTCAGCGTAAGAAGAGCGGAATCATCAAGAAGAATCTCCAACAGGATGTGCTGTATCTGTTGATTGTGAACTTGCCCACGGAGCAGGAGGTACAGGAGTCGGTGGCGAAACTTGAACGGGTCATGACAGAGAACAGTCAGACTGTGTGAATGTCAGTGGCATAGTTCACTAAGACTCATGGCTCAAGGCGACATTCTAGAGGACTGCAAACTCAAAGCGCAGCAGATGCACGTCACAACGTCTATAGTCATCAATGGTCCAGCAGTATGCTCTGTGTCCGGCCTCAGGGGAGACAGTCTAACATGGAATGCCGAATGAAGTTGCACTTTTTGTTTCGTTATTTGATATAGCTCATACTTTCCCAGTTCGTCTTTCTTGATTTACTCATAAGACCTTGCTGTGTAAGCTCGAGATTTTGTTAAATTCTGATATTTTAAGTTGAAGAAGCCTTTCTTCAGCCAATTAACTTCCGAATATTACAAGAAAATCCTATTTCTTGAACGATAACATAGAGCTAATTAAGTTAAACTATTACTTTAAAAGTTAATTTACAGCTAGCGATACTAAACTAACTATTAGGGAATAGTGGACAAAGGCCGTTTACAAAGGTAACATTTATAGAGATTTCATTAATATTAGATTATAAGGTAGTATAGGATATAGCCTAACTACTATACTAAGTATCTAACTAATTTTAAAAGTTTAATTACTAACTAATTAAAATATACTTAATTAGAATATATAGGTATATCTATTTCTAATAACTACCTTTTTATATTATACTTTAATAAATATTTAAAAAAGTTACTATTATAAATAATATAGTTATTATTTAATTAATTACTTTACTTACTTAATTAAAATAAAACTTTAATAACTAATTTATATATTAATTATTCTTAGTAATATAAAAAATTTAATATTATTACTATTTTTTTTAAGTTTTTTATAAAGTTTAAAAGCTTTAAATAATATAATATAATTTTAAATATAGTTTTTTAATAATATATATAAGCTATTTTATTTAAAATAAATATTATTATAAAAGTAATCTTATTAACTAATCGTTTTACTTATTTAATTAAAAACTTTAATAATTAATTTATATATTAAATATTTATAATAATATATAAAACTTAATATTATTATT
>JUJX01000308.1:0-53026 GCA_000800745.1 Diaporthe longicolla
TATTATAATTTATACTAAATAGATAGTATTTAAAATAAAAGTTTTAAAGTATTCTATTAAATACTAATACTATAAAGTTCTTTATAGTAAGTAAAGAGTAGTACCTTACTTTATAGTATAAAAACTTATCTATTTTACTAAATACTAAGTAAGCTAGATAGGTTATTATAAAGTTTAATAAAAGATCTAAGATTTCTTCTCTTAATATAGTTTATATTAAACTTTTAATTAAAACTATTATCTTTTATATAATTAATATACTAACTTTATTTCTACTATATTTAAAAAATATAAACTACTTATATATTTACTTTAATAATACTATAGATTATATTATATAATAGAAGTATAATAGTAAGAATAATTTCTTTCTAGTAGTATATAAATAAAAATACTTATAGTTTTATATATTTAAATAGGATATTAATAACTTTTTTATTAAAATTAAACTTTAAAAGCTTTATTATTATTTTAAATACCTATCTATAAATTAATTATATTAACTATTTAAAAATATTAAATATAATAATATAAATACTAATATATTAGAAATAATTAGTAAGTTTTATTATTACTACTAACTTTATAACTTAATATTAAAATACTTTAAATTTAGTTTAAAAAATAATTATAACTTTAACTATAAACTTATAATAAATATTATATACTTTAATAGTAAGGTTATACTATATACTATTAATATAATAATAGCTTTTTAAGTAATATACTTTCTATACTCTCTCTTTACTAAGGATATATAGAAAACTTTATAGCTAATATAGGTTAATATATATTTTAAACCCCTTAACTAGATAGTTTATAATATTAGTACTAACTTTACTTCTAATAAGTTTTACTTAAAAGTAAGGGTTATAAAAATTACCTATAAATAAGTCTTAACTAAAGCTTATTAGTTAGTTAATAAAGTTAAATAATACTATAGTCTACTATATTATATATATAAGATTTTAACTAATAAACTAATTAAAACTATAAGCTTAGAAGTTATCTTATAAATAATAGTTAAAATAGTTAATAATACTATAAGACTTAATAGCTTAGTACTTACTTTATTAATATTTAGTATATACTTATATATTTATATAGACTTACCTCCTTTACTATTAATATTTTAAAGAGCTATAGTAATTTAAAAAGTAATAAAGACTATTTATTATTACTTTACTAAATAATAAGTTAATAATACTATAAATACTTATAATAGTTTAATAATACTAGATATATTAATAATACTTTTATAAAGTAATATTTAAGTTTAATAAAAAAAAGAAAGCTAGTAAAGACTTTATAAAGTATTTATTATTAAAAACTATAATATAATACTTAATATTAATAATAAACTAATTAAATTTTAATTTATAGTTATTAAACTATATTTTTAAAATAAAGAAGCTAATACTATATAGTTTCTATTTATATAAATAAATAAAGATAATAGTAAAGATTTATTTATAGCTATAACTATTTTTAATATAACTATTATAATATAGAAATACTAAAGAAGACTACCTAGATTAAAAAATAAGCTAAAGACTATAGTATATATAATACTATTAATATTAGCTATATATTTTATAATAGAAAAAGAGTAAGAGAACTATACTCTTATATTAAAACTCTAATAAAATAGTATAATAAATACTTTTAATAACCTATTTAAAGAGTCTAATATTATTAAAATTATAAATTTTATTAATAATAGTATCTTTATCTTTAAGTTATTTAATAAGAAGTAATATAGTAAAATCTATATCTTTAATACTTATATAGTTTAAAAGATTAAAGGTAAGATACTTATACTATTTAAAAAGTTATAAATAATCCTATAAAGCTATAATAATAAGGAGAAGAAGAAGATTCTAACCTAATTATTAACTATATAGAGAGTAAGTATATAACTACTATTAATACTTATAATAGTATATATTTTATATTATAATATACTTTTAAAACTATAGAATATTACTTAAACCTATCTATAATTATAATTAAAACTAATATATATAATCTTAGTAAACCTATTAAAGGAGATTTAGTATAAATACTCTCTTAAAATAATTATATATATTATTAAACTACTATATAATATTATAAAATCTAATATATATTAGTTTACTATATATTAACTATATTATATTAATAAACTTAAAATAAAAACTTTAATATTTAACTTATATCTTTTAATTATAAATATAAGCTATAAGAAAAATAACTTTAAAATAACTATAATATAAGTTAATAATACTTTTAACCTTAGTATACCTAAGTTCTCTTAGTTTTCTAAATAAAAGATCTAAGAGGAGAAACTTTATTATAAACTATAAAAGAAGTTAACTAAAGATAAGTCTTTTAACTATAATAGTACTCTAATTTTAAAAGAGAGAAATATAATTTATATATAATAGAAGAGATAAAGAGTAAAGATTATAATAATTAATACTAAAGCTTTTAATAAAGTATAAAAGTATATAGAATAAAGAGTATAAGGTATATATTTAACTATAATTTATTAACTAAAAGCTATATTTAACCTTTCTATTATAGTATAAATATAGTAACTATCTAAAGAAAACTATAGTAAACTAAATAAATACTTATATTAGTAGATTAATAATATTAACTATAGAATTTACTTTATACTACTAGATTTTACTAAAGTAAAATTTATAGTCTTTATAGATAGATTATTTACTAATAATATAAACCTTAGCTTTTAGATTAGCTTTATAATTATTCTATTAAATAAAGAGTATAATAGTAATAATACTTACTAGAATATAGTAGGAAATATTATCTATTAATCCTCTATAAAGTATAAAAAAGTTATATAAAGTATATTAACTTTAAAGATCTATAGTATAGTAAATAGATTTAATATAAATATTATATTATTAATAATACTATAAAAGGTTATAAATTAACTAAAACTTAGATAAATCTTACTTATAATATATATAGACTCCTTATCTCTATATAAATACCTAGTTAAGCTAGGTATAATAAAGGAGAAATACTTTATAATTAATATAATAGTACTTTATTAATTATATAAGTAAAGGGAGATTAATAAGATTTATTAGATTAATAGAGAAGATAACTTAGCTAATATAATAATAAAAATAATACTAAATAAAGCTTTTTAAAGACTTATTTTTAAGAATAAGTTATAGCTTTAAGTATAGGGCTATATTAATTATAAAGAATTAGTTTCTATAAAGTATTAAGTATAGATATTATTTAAAGAATTATTTTTAGTAAGATAGTTACTTTAATAGTATTAGAATAAATAAACCTTTAAGTTAATAAAGTTACTTTATTTAATTAATATTTATAAAATAATATATACTATTAATAAAAGTAAAAAGTTAGATTAATATAATAACCTTTAAGTACTATATTAAAATAGAACTATCTTAGGCTACTATACTTAACCCTAGACCTTTTTAAACCTAGGTTTATATTATTAGTTCTAAAGTAAATATTAGTGTTTAAAGGGTATATTATTAGAAAACCCTTACTCCTAAGTAGTTTTACTTATAGTAGGAACTATAACTACTTCTATAAATATATAAAAGGTAACTAAGAGAGATAAGTACTATACTACTATATAAATAACTTTAATACTTTTATATTATTATATAATACTTACTATAAGAAGGACTTATAATAAAATACCTAAATTAGATAGCTTTAAAGTAATCTTATACTAGTAGTTAAGTTTTTTCTTTAACTATAATTAGTTTAATTTAGTTTAGTTTAATTTAAAGCTTTAAAAAAAGAATTATTACTTACTTATAATAGTACTATTATAAAGTATAAGTATTATATTTTTTATAAACTTTATATAAGGGAAATATAAGTTAGTAAAAGGTTAATTAAATTAATAAAAAGTTAATTATATATAAAGTATACTATTTAATATTTAATAAAATTTACTTTAAATAGAAAGGATTAACCTATATATAGACTATACTAGTAAGTACTAATAATAATTCTTACTCTAATATATACTTTTATTTTATAGTACTATAGTTAATTAAGTTAGTATAATATACTAAATTAAAAAATAGTAAAAGTTTAAGTTTAACTTAACTTTAAAACTTTAAAATAAATTTTAAAAGATAAAAATAAGGGATTTTTAAAGCTTACTTAATAATAAAGTAAAAGATTACTAGTATAGGAATAAAAGTAAGTAGAAAGGATTAGGTTATATAGTTATATAACTATATATAGTATATATAGTAAGGTTATAGCCTATAGCTATAGGTAAATAACTAATAAAATAACTAGATAAATAATAATAATAGACTAGACTAATATAACCTATCTACCTTATACTATTTATATATATATATAAGAAGCTAACTAATATATTAAGCTTAAAAATTATAAAGTTAGAGTTTTAAAAAGTAATTTTAACTTCTTTAAATATAAACTTAATATTTTCTACTATAAAAGTCTTATTATAGGCTACCTTAAATATAAAAAAGAATTTAAACTTAATAATATAGTTAATAAAAGTTTAAATAAAAAAATTAATTTAGTTATTATATATATACTTTAAAAGTAAATATAATATAATATTTAATAACTAAAGTAAATAAAATAAATATAGTAGTATACTAATAGTAATAATCTTATTATTTTTATAATATTAGTTAAACTTAGTTAATATATAGCTTTTATAACTATTTATAATTAATATTTAATAATTAATATTTCTTTTTAACTTAATATACTTATTAAAATATTAAATCTATTTTAAATTAGTTTTATTATTTATTTATTTATTAAAAATAAATTTAATAACTTAGTTATTTAAAAAACTTAACTTTATTATCTAGTTAGTAAAGTAATAAATACTTTAAATAATTATAAATAGTAGGATCTATAATCTATTTATATTAATATATTTAATAGTAATTATCTATTCTTAGTTATTAAGCTAAACTAATTTAACTTTTCTATATCTATTAATATATATAATAACTATTACTAAAATAATCATACTTATTATAAAGCTAATTTTATTAAAATTATAAAGATTATTATTAATAATCTAATACTTAGCTATTATATTATAAAGTAATTTAAACTAGTTTTTAATAACTTCTAAATCTTTATAGAGAGCTCTTTAATAGTTATAAAAATAATTAAACTTAGTTTTAAAACTAAGTTATTAATCTATAAAGTATTAAATCTAATATTTATCTATAGATTTAGTATTATATAATACTAATAAAAGGTTAACTATATCTTTTATACTAAAAAGTTATAAAGGAAATCTTTATATATCTTACTTAATAATATATTAAATAAATATTTACTCTTTAATTTAATTAAGTTTATATTAGTTAATATATATATCTTTATAACTTTATTACTTATTTATTCTATAATATATAATTTATTTAAAAATAGTAAAAATCTATATAATTTAAAGTATATTAAAAGGTTTTATATTATTTTTTCTAGATTTTTTAATTATTTAAATAGCTAAAAGGATTTTATCTTCTTTAAATAAAGAATATATTAATAGTTATTAATTTCTAATATATTAAATATTTAAATAAATAGATTAAAGTAAGATTAATATAAAAAACTAAGATATAATTTATATTAAAAAGAGCTAATCTTATTAAAACCTTAATAACTTTTAATACTACTATACCTTTATTAACTCTTCTAAATTAACTAAATTAATTAGAAATAAAGTTATTAATATAATTAGTATTATTTAATACTAACTTTTATTAAATATTTTATACTAAATAAATATTAAAGTTAATAAAAGTTAAATTAAGTTAAAAAAATTAAATATAAAATAATATTAAATATAAAATAATAAACTATATTATTATATTAATTAATTTTATAATTTAATTAATAATAAATATTATTATAATAAATATAAAATTAATTAAAAAATTAATTAAAGAAATAATTAAAGAATTAAATAAAGAATTAAATATATAATTAATAAAGATATTTATATAAAGAATTTAAATAAAATACTATTAAAAAAAGTTACTAATATATAAATATATATATTCCTCCTTAAATATATATATTCCTATATATAAGTATATTTTACTATTTTAATTACTATTTACTTATTATAATATTTTTTTTAATATATAAAATAATAAATTAAAACTTAATATTTCTTAATTATTAAACTATAATTATAATTATATATTTATAATTCTATTTCTATAATACTATATAATTACTATAGTCTTTTAATATATTTAACTTTAATCTTATAAAAATACCTTTTAATATACCTATACCTAAATACTAATACTAATAACTCTTTACTTCTATACTATTCTTCTAAATATAATACTTTTTTACTAAAGTAATAATACTTTTAGCTAAACTTATAAAGTCTTACTTATTCTCTTCTAACTACTTATTAATAATACCCTTCTATTTCTCTAGCTCTTTAATTATTACCTTTTTAAAATAATTTTAAATAAAACTATAAAAAAGAATAGTTTTATTATAATACTTTTTATCCTTTTTCTTTTTAAACTTTATTATTATTAGTAGTATATTTATTAATAAAGTATAATAAAATATATACTAATTACTATAAAGTATCTATTACTATAGTTAAAGTAGTAGTAGTTTATATAAGCTCTTATAATCTATCTCTTTATATCTATAATATACTTCTTTTTTAAACTACTACTTTTCTTATTTATATAAATACTATAGATCTTAATACTTATTTTATTATAAAAGATATATAGTAATAATATATATATATTAAAGGTTATTAAAATTAATTATTATTTTAATTTTAATTTAGTTTTTTATATAAATCTTATATTAAAAAAAGTAAATTACTTTCTATAATTAAAATATATTAGTAAATAGGTTATAATTAATAAATATATAAATAATAAAAAAACTATATCTTTTTTTAATTAAAAAGATAGTATATATTATTAAACTTATATATATAAAGCTAGTTAATAATTTAAATAGTAAACTATAAATTATTAATATAGTTTTTCTTTTTAATAAAAAGCTTAGATAATAGCTCCTTAAACTAAGTAAAGTAGCTTAGTAAATATTTAAATATAATAATAATATAATAATAATATTTTTATTAATAGAAGAATAGATATAGTTATCTATAATTATATATAATTAAAGATATAAGAAGGGGAAGGTAGAGATAATATAATATTTATAAAAGTAAAAAGTTTTTAAGTAAGAGTAGGGTTTATAGCTTAGGAGGGTATAGTTATTAGGGAAACTAGAAAAGTAGGGGTAGGTATAGTAAGTAAATTAAGGTTTCTAAACAGTGACTGCTATAAACCGCTATAGTGTGAAACGGCCCGGCACTGTGCTGAATGCCACTCCCTAGTTTCCGGCCAGCCCTTTTCTCTGGCGTCCCCCCATCACATGAAATAAATTCTCCGGCGACATCCTGACCTTTCCGTGTCACCCTACTAGACCGCGCCCTTGGTTGGCGCGATTTCCTAGGGTTTATTACCGTGGCCATCCCGGCACGCCTCGGTCCCCGGACAAGGAGAGGCAGCTGAGAAGGAGAGGTCTCATTCTGTTGACGTTTCTGCCGCAGGCCTGCACGTCACCGTCGGGACCGGGTTTCCGCCCGGAGGAGTGGGGCATGCAGGGAACCCGTCTGAGTTTGAAATCCCGCTGCGGGCTTGGACGAACGAGATCGGACGATACCTGCAAGGCTCAGGTCGTATTTCTCTAGTCGGTGGCGGCGTGGCATGGGCTAGGGAGGGCACACGAGCTTGCCAGCCTCGTTTTGGGACGTGTGTACTGCTCGAGCCACACAGATGGCCGGAGATATGATGTGATATGGACAATGGCCTGATGTTCGACGATGAAACAAAATCGACGTTGGAGCAAAGAGAACCCGATCATCAAGCTTCGGAAGTAAACACCCTGAGGGTACCAGACTCCATCGACCCAAGGTAGACGCGAGCAGAGTGCGAGCCAACAGTTCAACCGATCGTTCTTCGCGGTCATGCGAGCCGTCCAGCCCGTCTTGGGAACAGACCGGGACCGTGCCTCTCCTGTTACCCAAGAACCAGTTTCCAAGGCCTCGCCTCCCCTTGCTAGTTACCCAATATGCTCTAAACCTCCGGGGAACCAAACCCTGAATCCCCAGGGCCGCCCTGCCCCGTCTTCGTCTAGAGGACCAACCCTGGGAAAGTCTCGGATCGGATGGTTTTCGGGTATGGTATTGGGGGCTGTCTGCCTCATCTGAACTTTGAGGGCAAGGCTAGGATCTACGGCGGCGGGAACACCGCTGTTCGTGTGGGGGTTGAGAAGATCATTGCAGCGGTCATCTGTATCAGACGATGGACTGAGAAATAAGGTTTACCCATCACCTACACAATAGACCACAAGTTGCTGATACGCTCACGCGTATCTGGCTCTAATGCTATAGGGCGGTAACCCCGAGCATCACTTGTAACGCAATCGAAACATTATATCTATCATGCCCGTAAACATCACGGCATATTCGTTGAGTGTATATGCATGGCCGTTGGGCTCAAGCAGTGGCTACTCGTACAGAGAGGCTACAAGTTCATGGCTTTTAAGTTTTTGTAGGCCCTATATAGCCAGGCACTCTACTTATAGTGTCTGTAGAAAGGGGCATCCTTATGCATACGAACTTAAAACTATAAATTCATCCATATGTATTAAGATGCTTGCCTTAACTTCGTCCTATCCATTGGAAAGACCCTGCTCAAAATCCTTAGACTCGGGATTGTTTGCCCGAGGCCCAATCCACGCATGTCGTGATGCTTGGTTCAGCCTTTTGTCGGAAAGAAAATCATCCACTCTCTAGTTGTCTCACGACCCCGCTGGATAGCATTAAATGTATTTGTGAGGTCTAACTTTGCGAGGAGCCTGATGCTATTCTTCAAGATGGTCACGTTGTGTCTCTTTGAACACAGTGTCTAGATCCTTCCCACTCGCCCTCCAACCAGATTTCTGCCCAGCTGTCTAACTGGTACCACCGTGAGAAAGCCAGGAGAAGTTTCTTAATGGTTGATGTGGAGAGAGTCCCATCATTTTTGACACCTCACATGGACAGAGATAACGGGGCTGGCGCATCTTAGTTCGAGATTGGACAAACGGTTACTGGATAGAGCACTGTCGGAGGGCCTCGGCAGCTCAATGTCCCGCTGCCGACCAACCGCAGCTCGAGGATTGTCCCTTAGTACCTGGGAAACTCATCGGCCAGGGAACGAGTAAGAGTGGCACTGAAGGTGATTCACTAATACTCCGCCAGCCCATCATGGCCATTGAACTTTCGTCACATGCGGGACTCTGATCCTCCGTCCGCTTGGAGGAGATCAGATGAATTACAGAGCCCCACTGGACACCCTCGAAGACTACCTGGTGCTAGTTGGGGAGCGTGGGGCTCCGGTGCTTCGGGCAACTTACTACCTGCCCAACTGGCTTACAGACTTCCAAACAAGTCACGCTGAGCAGTGACTGGCTACATAACAACAAGCAACACACATTTCCGCCCACCTGGTCTGTTCGAACATTTCAAGGCTCCAGCGAACGCGTACCGCTAACCGTAAACGCTGTGTGGTCATGCATCCCAAGCTTCAGAGCACCTTTTCCCACTCAGTGAGCTCTGTGACCAACATTGAAATATGCAATTCGTTTGTTGAAAAAGCCTGTATTGTCTTGGTTTTGGCCTCCCATGAGTCCATGGCAAGCGTACTAGTATGAGCTACAGATAGACCAGCAATGGCAACTCATCAACCGCGGAAGGACTGGTGAGGTGTGATACCACAGATAGTTTTCGCATCGACCTTGAATATGAAAGCCCTCACTGAAAAGCAGTAAATTTTGCATGATGGTTCAGTGCTCAGCATAGGTGCAATTTGGCCAATTACTGTGTGCCGTATCTTCTCTCTTTCAATGTTAGAGAGGATGACTTAGTTGCCGTCAGGATGAGGACTTGTATGACGAGACTGAGAAACTTCAAGCATGCGTGTTATGGTACTTCGGAACATCAGACGGTCTCGTGGATCGTGGTGTGCTTTCAAGAGGCAGATAAGCAGCCGGGCTCTTCTGAACCTACATTATGCCACATGTCTTGTCATCTCGGCCATTTTCTCGTCGTTTCGTTTCCAGGGATCCAAATCTCTGTAAGACAATGATTCCATCCAAATGCACACCTTTTACCGCACGTGAAGGAGTGAGTCCAAGGCTTGTCTGCCAAACGCTGAGAGACGTTGGTGCCGTATCATTGTTGTTGGACTTGCATCTTGAGCCTGTGGTTCCTAAAACTGGTGCCTGAGACAAAGGTGAGGGTATTCATAGTTTTCAGTCTAGATGGGTAGAAATGGCCCACGGACAAGTTGGTCATGCCACATGCATTCTGACCACATGAACTGTCGTCGTTGTGCAAGTCGACTTCTACAAGAAGTGGGCCCTGGACCTGTTGGTCGACCCCTGCACCCTGCACCCTGCACCCTGCACCCTGCACCCCGCCCTCGGTGGCTGATGGCTGGCGGCTCAAGCTCCGTCTGTGCGACTCGACCGAATCAAATCAAAACAAACCGGATGAGCGTGGTCAAGGGAAGGTTGCCAGGGTGTATTTGACTTTGTGAAGGAGACAATGTCGTCTTCCTCCTCAGCGTCAGCACTCAACCGCTCGCGGTCGCTGAGGCAGCCCACTGCAGGCCTCAGCAGGGGCCTGAACAAGGACGAAACCACAAACAACGTCAACACCACCACCAACAACAATGTCGCCGCCACCAACAAAGGCGTCCCCGCCGCCGCAGGAAGGACATCCCCGAGCAGGCTTCCGAAGCCCCCTGGCGGCACTTCGATAGCGACACGAACACGCGCAGCCACCGCTGGCAAGGCGAGCGGCATCCCGTCAGCTGTTGCTTCAGGGACCAAGAGCAGGCCGACGTCGGGCATATTCGGCCGGTCTGACAGCCTCGCCGCCCGGAAGCCAACGACACAGGCTACCGCCCCGGCTCCCATAACAACCAGCAGGCTTGTCCGTCCCCCGACCAAATCCATATCCACCTCCTCCAGGCCGGCGCCAACTTCCTCAGAGCCATCGCCGACCACTCCCTCCCGGCCCTCGCCCTCGAGGGTGACACCACCAAAGATGACGACATCCCCCTCCCCTGCGCGGACAGCATCGCAGCGCACAACCGCACACATACGCGCAAAGTCATCCGCGACAGCCCTGAACTCAGCCACCGTCCTGCGCCCTCCACGACCGCCATCAGCTGGTTCGGTAACCTCGACATCGACGGCCAACACCACAGCAACTGCCGCGAGCAAGAAGCCCATAGGCCGAGCCAACACGATAGCAGCAGCTCGTTCAGGCCATCTCCGCCAAGAATCCGCACCAACATCCAACGCCTCAACCCTCGGGAGGTCCGCCTCGACAAACGCGCCCAAGTCCGTTAAGCCCACGAATACCACCACCGGCGCGGTAGGCGACGCGCCTCGCCTCAAGCCCGCCTTCAACACCCTCCAGCAGCACTACAGCCCCGCCCGCAACATCGCCCCGAAGCCCCTGACGTCGTCCTACCTCGCGCCCCCTTCGCCCTCGAAGCTCCCTGCGAACGTCGCCATCTCGTCCGAGACCGCCAGGCTACAGACCGAGCTGCTGCAGCTCCACCTACTCCACCGTGACGCAGACGCCGTCGCTGCGTCGTGGCATGCGAGCGCGCGGCAGAGGCTGGGTTCGAGGTTTGCCGAGCTGGCTCATGCGGACGAGGATACTCGCAAGGGGGAGGCAGATGCTGAGGAGGCCAGGAACATGGCTGCGCTGATGGCCTGGGGAGGAGGGAGCAGGGGGCTGGATGGGAAGATCCAGGTGCTGGACGCTGTGCTCTCCGGGGTCTGGAGCCTGGGTGAGCCGAATGGACGGTATACGCGCGCGCTGAGTAAGTTTGAGAAGTGGGTCGACCAGACAAGGCGGGCCGTTGAAGCGAGACGGGTCGCTGGCGGGCTCGGCGCCCTCATGGACGACGACGAGGTCGGTTTCATCAGTGAGCTGGACCCAGCGTGGAAGGACGAAGTGTCGTCCATGGCGCGGAAGCTGGATTCGTGGCGTAGGCAGCTGGGACAGCTTGAGAGCGGTGTGTTTGATGGCGACCAGGGCGAGGAATTGAAACCCTGCAGCCTGGCGAGAATCTTGTCCGGGTGCCGAAGTCAGGTACATGGCATGCTTGCTGAGCTGGACTTGATGGAACAGATCGAGCGGGACGCCCTCGCACAGGAGACGGCTTGGATCAGAAAGATGAATCGTGGTGATGATGAGAGTGATACCCCGAGGGCTGGAGCGATCTGGCGAGCATTTTGAGGGAATTTTGGCATAGCATTGATCACAGCATGGCGTTCAACGGGCGTGACTTGAGGTCATGGCAGGGATGAGCCCTCAGGGACGTGATTGTAATCTTCACTGCATCTGCTATTACTACAAATGATAGGGCAACTCGGTACGGTAGAGCATTTGTTGAGACAACTCGACAAGTCGTTGCTCATACTATGAAGTCAATTATGCAGTTCAAGCCCCCCCCCCTTCAGATCACTCAACAAGCTCACCGTATTGAAGTCCACACTGTATCGAAGGACTGATCACAAACATCATCGTAGTAGTATCTGTTGACCCACAGGGGGGATCTCAAACAGGTTATCCTAGAGTGGATTTTCCCAAACAGTCCCATAACAGGCTGACCCATAGGACAACATCCTATAGTCCCATGGAAGCTTATCTTCGAGGTCATTGCTACGGAATATTAGGAATATATGTAGTGAGCACCGCCCAGGCGGTCTACTACTGGATACCACCCGGGGAAACAGGCTTCCAGAGTCCGCACTTTGGTGACCACCATTACATGTTAATCTATCGATTCTCCCAGCCTGGAGCTTGCGGTACCATGATTGTCGCGCTATCGGCTGGCTTTCGTCCCAATGCCGGTCCAGAAATGTCATGATCTCGCCGTAAACTGAGCACCGTAGCTGCGATTGACGAAATGCGCAGCGTGCGCAACAGTCAGAGACATTGGCATCTTGAAGGGCGTGTAGTTTCGTAGGGCTCCTCTAAATCAATGTCAGACAATTTGAAAGATCACAAGATGCCATTTCACTTCTACTTACTCTCCCACTGAATGGCCCCTTCAGATTTGGCCTGTCTCATTTTGTGAGGTACGACAGCGGCACCACCTGTTTGTAATCGTGAGATATGGTCGTGGAGATGGGAGGGAGGAAACTCACGGATCTTCTTGGCCGGACCAGGATTTGTCTGCACGGCGACCTTGGGCTCCTCGTCATCTACAGCGTTGCTCAACGCATTCTCGGTTGTCACGGAGTTGAACAGATGTGCCAAGCTGTTGACGGACGTGTATGTATTTCAAGCACGAGCTAGTCGCAATTTGAGGGGGAAAGGCTGGGTGAAAATGCCATTGCGGAACCTCAGTAGCCTGAATAATTCTTGCTTAGTTTTTTTTAGTAGGTCATTTCCAAGGATGTTTTTCACGATAGCAGTCAAGGTTATTCCATAAGTGGTTAATACCATATGAAGCTCAAGAGCAAGCATTGCCCAGGTGCTCCACTATATAAATGATATGGCTGGGTCCTGGACTCGAGCAAAGCTCCCGAGATTGTAAGCAGTGTGTAAGGGCCTCAATGTACATGCTTCCTTTCAAAATAAGACCGACAAATTGGAGAGCTTGCATTGAGGAACACTTTGATATAAGGCACACTCAAACTGTCTACCCATAACAAATAAATCAAACTCACCCGGCCGCACCTTTCGGTCAACAGTGCGGCTGGCCCGGGGAACTCGGAGCGGTGAGCGGGAACACGCAAGCTGCCTTGACGCTTGTAAAGTGCACTAGATTGAAAGCATGAATGTGCTAGACTCAGCGAACTCAGACCTACTTTCCTCTACCAAGGCTTCTTAGCCCCTAGCTTTAGCTTAGCTATAGAAGCTAAAATCTAGCTAATCAGAGCTTTAGAATTAGTATTTTTATAGGTCCTAGCTAATTAAAGGATATAAGTTTAAGTCTATATAGTACCTTTATTTAAGTAGAGGTAGTACCTACTTATAAATTTCTATTCCCTCCTTCTTCCTTCTTATTTTTCTTTAAAATACCCTTTATTTACCCTTCTTCCCCTAAATAAGTTCTTTCCCCCTTCTCCTTAGAGAATTAAAAAAGATATAGAGAACTAATACTTAAATAGATCTTTCTTTAAGACCTCTTTAAAAAGGACTTTAGAGGGAGAAAGGAAGGCTAGGAGAGGGCTATTAAATAGGAAAAAATAGAGAAAAGGAGACTACCCTCTCTACTCTTAGGTTATAATTAGGCTTTTAAAGAGCTTAATCTTACTCTTATAGGGGAAAAAAATATATTATAATAATTAAAAGTTAATTTTAAATAGAATAGTATATATTTTATTAGTATTAAAGTTTATTTAAGGTTATTATTAACTTTATTTTAAAAAAATATTATAATTTTTTATATAGGAAGTACTATCTTTATTTAAAGTTTAATATTATTTAAATATAGATATAACTAGAAGTATATACTAAAGGTAGATAATCTATAAATAGTATAATTTTAGTATTTTAGTAGTATAAAGTCTACTATTCTAAGATAACTTAAATTAGGTATATACTTCTAGGTATATCTATATTTATAGAGTCTAGAATATATATCTATGGGAACTTTGTAGAGTGATGCAAGACCACGAGTTAATACCATGTTCATGGTGCCATAGGCGAATCTTAGGCTGACGGCCGATAAAGTTTAAAAGCTAATATGCTTAATGTGGTTGGTCGGTGGGCGTCGGTGCTCCCGTCGTGCTCCCGATATACTCCCGTTGGGCAAGGTGGGACTGAAGCGCGTAAGTTTGAACAAAATACCTGTCCCGAATGATTACCCATGGTGAGAAGTCCGTCTCTTATCCCAAACTATTCGGTACCAGATTCAGACGCAAAATTCAACAGTGAATATGCCGCCGTGATCTGACCATCTCACCACTTGCTACGGGGGCACCGGACGCAGAAGTGACTAAGACACAGTCTACAAGTCGCTGTCTATAAGCGCTTACTATGCCAGCATCGACGGCATATCTTGAGCCCGACGAGCGACACCAGATTGCTACGGCACGAGGTGCCATCTTAGGTGTCTATCTGTTCTCCCTGCTAATATGCTGCTGTCGTGTGAGTGCCCATTTTGTCATCCCTATACTCTTTGTGTCTTGCTGTGCAGATAGCAGAAACTGACAGCCGCCGTTTTTTTTTCAAGCTCTACGTGCGCAAGTGTATACTACACACCTTCCAGGCCGATGACCTGGCCTGCGTCGTGGCTATTTTCTCAACAACCGCATTTGCCGCGCTATCCCTGGCTGTCATCGAGTATGGCGCCGGACGCCACCTGGCCAACATTGACCTGAGTGACGCGAGGATCTTTTACTATGTGTGTTCCTGTGTTTCTTATGAAGTATGCTCAATTAGGAGGTACGCTCTTATGCTGATTATCAGAGTCCAGTTTTACTGTAAGCATCGGTTCTCTCTATGGCTTCTCTATCGTGTCTTTGGAAATGCCCCGGGGCTCTAGAATACAGCTCTTTAGGATCTGTAGCAGAACTAACGACGTATTCAGGATGCGATGACTGCATCATTCGTTGCCTTTTCATTTCCAATCAAGACGAGTCTTCTCCTGTACATAAGACGCGTGGTACCTGTCCGTCAGTCGCACCTCCAGCGCCCCACTTGCACAATGTACTATAAGCTGACCCGGAGAAAGCCTATGTCAGGAAATTGTCCCTCGGGATATGGTGCTTCCTGTTGGTCTTCACAGTTAGTGCCTGCATAGTGGACGCGTTTTTCTGCAACCCGCCACGGTATGTCTACGACGTTGACTGGGTCTCGCGGCCCGATCGCTCCGAGTACTGTCTCTCGGATAACATCTCTTACGGATTGCTGGTCTACCAAGGGGCGCTATCCTTTGTGACCGACTTGGCCATCTTCATGCTTCCCATCCCAGCATTGTGTACAATGACCACGGCATCAAAGGGAAAGTATATTGCGTTGTTTACCATCTTCGCGAGCGGTAAGTAGCTGGTGACTGAGGAATTTCGACATCAAACGCTGACTTGTCGCGCGGTCCTAGCCGCTGTCGCAAGCATTACTCCCATCATCAGGCTTCAGAATGCCAAATTCCAGAGAGATACTGGCGTAACAGACCTGACCTGTAATTCGCCCTGATCCGAATTCCGAAAGCACAGACTAATGCAAGACATAGTCTATTCACTGCCGCTCCTCTACTGGACCAATGTCGAGTACAACATGGGAATGGTCGCGGGATCGATGGGCTCCTTGCGACCCCTTATTGTCAAACTCGTCGGGCACCTATCCTCCATATCTCACCACACATCGACAACCGCCCCTAACAGTGGCGAGGACGGAAGCGAGGTCGCTCGGAAACAATTTCCATGGCGTGCTCGTGGGGCAGCAAGTCGCGTGCAGGGCGACAGTGTGTTGCAGACGAGAATGCACGAGGATGTGCAAATACATATGATAACAGTCGCGCCGGTGGAACCACCCGAAACCAAGGGAGGACACGAGACAATATCAAGCTGTTGATAGCTTAGAAATTAGGGGCCTGAACTCCTGCATTTCGTAATAATTTCGGTTCAGCTGTTTTATGAAATATTGCCCAGTGTACTAGCCCTGCTAAGATACACGTCGAGTCTGGTCTCAAAGTGGAGTGAGACGAGTTCAAATGGGGAGACAGGAAAAGGGGACGCTTGATGGTGTTGATACTGTTGCTTCATCCAAGTGACATCTATCCATGACATACATGACTGTCTCTGGTGAAATCAAGTGGCTGTCAAAACACACAACATCATCCCACGAGGGAGGAATGACAGGTTGTTGTACTGATAAGAGGAATCGCTAACATAACTCGATCTTCTAGACCAATTTCTTACCCCATGACCAGTCAGTTCATAGAACGAAGTAGTATACCCCATAGGAGACTGCTCATACATGGGGCTGCCCTGTAAGACGACATCCGGTAGAAGGGTGTCATGTGGGAGGTTGTCACCTAGGAAGCTGGCTGTAGGAGGTGGACTGTTGCGAGGCCACACTGTGGGAGGTCATTGCCATAAATTGAGGACCACAACCCCGCGGGAGGCTGTCGTACAAGAAGTACCTATGGATTCCAAGAGGCTGTACAATAGGAGGAATTAGATTAGGCTGTGTGCTGTAATCGACCATTCCACGAGAGGCCATCTCACAGCAGGTTCCAAAATTGCTCCATGGTAAGCTGTGCCAACGGAAATTGGTCCTATATGCCTTGGTAGGCTAGTCTACAGTAGCTTCCAGATGGGAGCACTTGAGGTGATCTTCCCCTCTAGTCTTCATCCTCATCCTTGATCGACTTGAGATCCTCCCCATCAGCAAGGCGGATCCACTCCCGGCTCAACGTCTCCCGATCCGCTCTGTCCTTGTCCGCCAGCCCCTCCCTCCCCGCCGCCATCTTCTCGAGCGCCCCCATCTCCCCGCACGCCTCCTGCACGCCCGTTATGGCCGCCTTGAGCAGGTACGTCCTCCTCTCCGGCGAGTCCCGCGGCCCTTCCATGAGGCGCGCGAGGTTCCAGAAGCCCTGCGGGTTGTCCAGCTCCAGCGCCGCCAGGCGGTACATGTCCATGGCTTCGCTGGTGCGTTTCTGCGTCTCCAGTATCCGCGCTTGCTCCAGCGCCCAGGTGACCTCCCAGTCCCATCTCGGCTCACGCGGCTCAGGCAGGCTCACGTAGTCCGGGTCAGGGCCTTTCTGGATGTCGAAGCTTGGTCTCTCGCTGGCCTTTGACGGTTCGCTAGACTTGGCCTTCACCTCCCAAGCCTTCTCTGCCCTGCGGAACGAATCCAAAGCCTGTCTGTCGTGGGCCTGAGTCCCTTTCTTTGCAAAGTTTCTACCCTCTAGGGTAAGCGCATTGGGATCGGTACCCCTCTGTAACAATTTCTGGAAGCGGGTGTTCGCGTCGATGAACATTTTGGACGCGGCTGCCTTCTTCTGCATGGCTGGTGGCATGCTGGTCAAGATGCGCATAAGCGTCAGGGTGGAGGGGTTATATCCCAATTCAGACGCCGACCGCAGCATGTGCGTCCCGAGCTTCCATCGCGTAGCGGAGGTGTCAGAGATCAGAAGAATTGCTACCCAGTGCAGGAGAAAGACGGGCAGGTCAAAGTCTAGAGCGTGTCAGACCAGGATTCAATTGTTGAGACTTAAATTAGGGTGTTAGAATTAGACGATCGCAGAAATAATCGGAATGAGCCTACCTTTTTCAAGTCTGGGCCGCCAGGAGCTCTCATATTGTGTGGCTGCAGACACGTAGCGCTGAGCGGCATCCATACACTGCAGAGGAGTCAGGTGCTTGACCCCCAGACCCTCGATGCCGCCTGTCCAGTCATTGATAGGTGGCACGTCGGATGGTGAGAAGATCCATCTCGGCGGCTCGTCACCTTTTGCAGACAATCTCGGGGATAGTGATGGAGTAAGGGTTGAGCGGGCTGCCGGACGGGCCACGCGGACTTTTTGGGCAAAGTGCCGTTGTGTTGGCATATTTACAGTCCGAGGCAATGGGATATGTGCTGGCTGAGCAGATGTGAGATTTGAAGCTGTGCAACGAGAAGAGAGTGAGTAGAAGCATCTCCTGGCCGGTTGGCCGGGAGTGATGAGTGAGCTCATGGGGTCATGGGGTCACGGGCTTGTTTATGAAAGACCGATTCCGTCGAATTTTGAAGCGGCTGCCACGGAAGCTCACAAGGTGAGTAGAGAGGGAATATTCCTGCAGACCACCAACCCTCAGATGTGAAGTTGCAGGTTCTCAAGTGCATCTCGATGTGGCCCGCCCACTCACTCACTGAGAGCACACATATGATTTGAAGTCGGGCCTGGAACGGGAGTGCCAACCCAGCAAGGTGGGTCGGCAGCATCCACTGGGCCAATCAAGCATGCAGCACCTAAGCCATTATCGATAAGGACCCTGGCAGAAAAGTTGAATGGATTCCAACCTCATCGCATCTTTCAATGCTCTCTGCAACCAAACTCACTGGCAGAAATTGAGTAGACTTCCCGCAAGTAACCCAGGAACTTTCAAGACCTAGCATATCTCAGACCAACCCAATCAGCCAGGCCTCTCATTCAAGGGACAACATGCCTCCAAAGAAGGCCACGGCCAAGTCCCCAAAACCCAAAACCACACCAGCACGCAAGGCGAAGGCACAGGTTGTAGAGGCCACATCAGAAGCAGGCTCAGATCACAGCGACCTGGACGCAGAGTCAGCACAGGATGGCGCAGGGTCAGGCGACGACTCCGGGCCGGAGACAGACGTGGCAGCAACACCAGCAAGGAAAGGCGGCAAGCGCAAGGCAAGCCAGGATGACGGCGACGAGGTCGAGAGCCCGGGGGCGAAGAAGCCAAAAGTGTCCTCTGTCAAGCTCATCGAGACTGTGACGGAGTCGGGCAAGAAGAAGCACGCGCACAGGAACGTCAAGGTGGAGATCCCCGTGTCGACGCCCGTCACGAAGCCATCCGGGAAGCACATCGTCTTCAACGACGACGACGGGCCCGCTGAGTTCTTCACGCCGCAGGAGGCACCCGCCCAGGAGCTCCTAGATGCGCAGCTTTCTGAGGCGGCCGGGGAAGGAGGTCAGAATGGGGAGGACGACGAGGAGCGCAGCGACAGTGACGATGACGCCCCGGAGGCTGTCTCGACGCAGACAGCGGCGGCGCAGGCTGCCAAGTCCGCTCAGGCGGCCACAAGAGCTGCAGAGAAGTAAGCCAGACCATGACGGTCCACATTACCATGCGAAAAAAAAAAAAAAAGAAGGGTTTGCTAACATAGAAACCAGACAATTAGAGCAGCAGAAGCGCAAACGACAGGAGCGTGACGCCCGGCTCAAGCAACAAGCCGAGACGCGCAAGAAGCACCAGGCAGCGTCCGAAAAGAAGGCCGCCGCCGCTGCGGCAGCAGATGCAGTTGATGAGGCAGACGAGTCCCCGGAGCAAGCCCCAGGCGGGCGCAACCACCTTCCGCGCGTGTCCGCAGCCCCGACACGCAAGCGGCTAGACAAGCGGGCGCTGCCGGATGTGCTTCCGGACGACTTCCTCGAGGCGGCCTCGGACGAGGACGAGGAGGGCAGCGACCAAGACGACGAGAAGGACGCCCGCAGGCCCAGGAACCCCAAGTCCAGCACCCTCGCGAGGCAGATGGCCAAGGCTGAGTCGCGGCAGCCGCAGGACCAGCGCGTTGGGTCGACCGTGTACCGCGTGGCGCGGCGACAGGAGGACCCGAGCCTGGCGCCTAAGTTGCACAGGCACTCGCAGAATGCGAAGAAGGTGCTGCTACAGAGGCAGCGGCCGGCGTCGAGGAAGGGTGGGTTCCTGGTCAAGAAGCGGAAGTAGAAACGGATCTCAAGAGGGCGGATGAGTTCGATAGGCTAATCACTACATAATTGCATGGCCACCTGGCCCCCCTCCCGAAGCTCAAGTCGACGTCTCGTCATCAAGAGATCGAAGATTCACTCCCGTAAAACAGGGGCCACACTCATAGGAGGCTATCCCATAGGACTCATAGACGACAAGCAAGCACTGAACTACTAAGGCAACAGTAACGAGCCCATATGAATTCATCTACATGGGGCTATAATTGCACCAGTGTATCCTCCGCTTTTACGGGTGTGAATCTCCGATCTCGTCATCAAATTGTCCACGGCGAGCAATGGCCCAGCTAGTCTTGAGAGCCGGCTCTCAGATTCATGTGCGCCGGTGCAACATGAAGATGGCCCACAGAAGAAGAGAAGACCTCAAAAGCTCCTGGACCACGCATTCTGACAACGGCGCATCTTTCTGTCCGGGCTGCTGAAGCGATCATCTGACTGTGACCAGGGGATGCGACCCTGACACATGCCGCTCTATGGCACGTTTAGCCAACGTGACGGACAGCCCATGTTCAATATCCAGGTGGTCACAGAATTGTGTGATGTTAACTTTCACCATTGAATGGGCAATTGAGCCATGAGATATTGTTGGTATCCATGTATCATGGATGTGTTCATTCTTATTTTTCTAGTAATTATCAATAAACCATGAGAGCATAAGTAGCATATAGTGTGTCCCGAAGAACATCAATATGTCCAGTAAAGACCATGCCCAGGGATACATCTGGACAGGTGCTGAGTGAAGCCCAAGTGGGTGGGTAAGCAATTTTCCAAAACGCCATGTCCGTGCGAGGTGACCAGAACCTTGATCTACCTAATCAGACCAGTATCGATTGGTCCCGAGAACGACCCCCCCCCCACCAGCCTTCTGAAAGTCCCAATCCGAGCCGTTACCCAAAGCCCAAGCCTTTTACGTCTCTTGACCAAACAAGAGAGCCGACCCAAAATCGAAACGCCGTCCAAGAGCTGGAACCTCCAAAGTGACGAAGGTGCACAGGGTGAATAGAATGTAAACAGTAACATGTATAGTATGAGGGGTATCAAATCGCTTAGATGTCCAAGTATAGTCGTTGAGTAAATTCGAAAGTATGGCAGTCATGCCGGGATAGTGAAGCAAAGAGCCGCGGCGACCAATGTGGCGGGTGCGGCAGGTTATCACAGAAGCCAAGTCGCTGCCATGATCAACATTGTCGAGGGGAGCAGCCATGACGGCCCTCGGCTTAGAGTCGAAAGCCCGGCGCTCGACACGATGGCCTCAGGCATGGTGGTGTTTGCGAAATTGGGGCCGCATAAAGTGTTGACCTGCTCGGCAGCCGAATCATAGGTGTCGGCAATCGGCTGCCTTCGATTTGCTGTGGCCACTTGATAGATCTCCATCGTTTGCTGTAGGCACGGTGCGCAGATGGGCACAGTACCGCCGGGGAGGGTGGAGTTCAGAGGTAAATAGTAGAAGTATGTTTCTGTCGGGTTCGTTTGATTCGTCACTGAGTTTCCGAAGCAATAGACAGCCGTGTCCGGGTCCTTTAGACAGGTGGCACTGTACACGACTTGGTAGGAGATGAGGCCCAGGTAGGCTTCCCTGATCATCGGGTTGTTGGCCTGGTAGTCCTGGCCACAATTGCTCGAGTCGGTCAAATTCCTAGCCACTGACGCGAGATAGTCAGTGCAGCGAATGCGGTCTGCCGCACAGGCATGATCGAGCACGGTGGATATGCTGACAAGCGACTTCTCAGCCTCAAAGAATGACTGCGAGCTCTGTATCAGGTTGTCAGCATCGGGCAAGCGGGCGGACAAAGGCAGCGACGGCGCAGTTGGAGTCTTACCTGAAGCATCAGAGACACCGGGTAGCATTCCTGCAATTCGGGATCGGCAAGCATATTGTCGAAAAAGGTTGGGCAGGTGGTGGAGGTGAAGTTGCTTGTTATGCCACCATCAAAGGGGCTGGGTAGTGGGCTGGCCGATGTCGTCGAGGTGGTCGATGTCGACTGTGATATTGTGATCTCGAATGTGGTGGTCACAGAAGGCGCAGCCGTCGCCCTCCTCCGAAGCTCATTCTCTGCCGGATCCATGGTCGTCCACCGTCCCTGGTCCAAGACTGGTATGTGCGTGTCCAGCAAGAGTGCCTCGGCCAGGTATGGGTCCCTTGTTGGCTCTGGTAGCTCATCAATTGTGGCATGGGCCTTGTATGCCAGCGCAGGCGAAGCCAGCGACAGCACAAGGCCAAGGGCCATGGGCCATTGTATCCGTGGCCTGTGGTGCCGGGCTGTGGATGAAGGCGCCGTGTTGGCGTGGGTAAGGTGGTCAACGAGAGGACTGTTGAAGATAGCCATGGTCATATCGTGGCTGCACAACACATTTGATTCATGTGAAACATAATCCGGTGACACAGGCGGCCCCAAGGTTCCCCAACGAGTGACTGATGGCCGACGGTAGTGGTCACCGAGGGAGGTGTATGAAAGATCGACGTCGGGACGCTGATCTCGTGGTGGAAAAAACGCAGACGATCGTCGCGCGGTTTCCCGAATTCGCTCGTCTTCACCTCGTGGCGCGGGTTCGGCCCATGCCCTTTTAACGTAGCGCCAAGGTAGCGATAGCCCTCAGGTAGGGCCGGGAACGAAGACGGCTAGCAGGGCTGACCAAGGCAAAAGGGGAAGAGGGAAGGGAGGGAAAGGCTAATCTTAAGAAGCTTGGTAGGGCGAGGTGGCAGTAGAACAGGATTTATTATCAGGGCGACCAGAGCGGCGGGCTTGCTCGAGGGCGAGAATAGCCTAGGCGCGGACGGGTAGTATTAAGTCGCTTCCCGCAGAGCGGAAGGCCAAGCCAATAGGACACGCCAGACCGAAGCCTACTCGTAGACGAAGAGACGCGGTGTAATCTGCAGAAAGGCAAGCTTGCGCAAGCAGCTGGACAGCTAGTGTGATGACGCCGAGGGAAGAAAGCGTCTTTGTTTTCTAGCGAGAGGAAGGGCGAGGCGCGGGAAAACAAACTGCGGGGGCGTGAGAGGAAGCTCGAGGCCTGGGCCCAGGGTCGATATTCTGACTGAGCAATGGCGGGGGGAGAGGGGGGGAGGGTGTGGTGACAGCAGCGTTATCGAATGTCGGGCCGTTGAAAAGGTTGGGAGAACCTTGACTGTAGGATTCCTCTGGGAGTTAAATTTGGATGCGGCCGGGCGAGAAGGCGTGAGGCGTGAGGCGTGAGGCGTGAGGCGTGAGGCGTGGGCACCTGGCTCTGGGGCCGCGCTACCAAAATCGGCCGTGGAGGAGGGCGACGAGGCTCGAATGGGTAAGAGGAGGCAAGAGGACGGGTCCTAGCCTGGCCCAGAGCGGGCAGAGCACGATGGTATACGGACAGGGTCAGACCTTGTTTGCTAGGCGACCCAGAGAAAAGTCAAGTCGATGGCAGACAGGCGGTTGGTGGGGATGGGGAATTGGCAATGCAGAAACAAAACAAAACAAGAAGAAAGCCAACAAGCTCAAGGACACGAGGAAGGGACAGACAGCCAGGGCAGGGCAGGGCAGGGCAGGGCAGGGCAGGGGAGGGTACTCGGAGAGCAGGGTACGAGGTACAAAGTACTGTCCAAGGTAATTAATTCGGTAGGGACTGGAAGGGCCCCGGAAGGGGAAGGTGTGTGCGTGAGTGCGTGAGTATGTACGTACTCTGGTACGCCTAACAGTATGTGCAGGGTAGGGAAAGAATAGGCCGGGACTGGAATGAGGTACGGAGGTACGCACAGGGTGGGTTGGGTGTGGGTGACCCTGTGGGTGGACCCCGGCCCTGGCCCCCGGCTGAGCTTGGCCGTGGATGAACAGGTGTGAAGAATCCGAGCTTCTGGAGCCTGGGCGGCCTTGGACAGAGGTGGGGCCCGGCAGAGATGGGATGGGAGCGGGATTAGAGTGCATCACAGAATTCAATAACTCGTCAAGCCATTCCACTTGCAGAGGGCTGGCATGGCCAGGTGGGCTGAGATCCAAGGTACCTGTGGATGGGCCGAGGGCGGATACCCCCAGGCCGTCGAATCGACCTGCAGCACCAACAAACGTCGCGTGAGTGAGCGTGCAAGAGCCTAATAAGTGAGACGATTGCCGATCTCTGCAAGAAATATGCACAAACCAGAGACTGTCGATCGTTTCTTCTAGACCTCCAAAGCCACTTGATTCCTCTGCCGAACGAGCACCAGATGTCTGGGAAGGGCCCCCACAAAAACCCCCAGTGTATGTGTGTGTGTGTGTAGGTAGGTGGGTAGGTACCTAGGTACCTAGATAGGAAGGTAGGTGGGTATTATTAGGACTAGGAATTCGCAGCCCATAGCAGAGCCCATCCATCCTCTCACCGCAGGATCCAGGAACCTCTAACTGACCGATCCATCCCCAGTCTCCCGCCAGGCTCATTTCGGCATGGCCAACGGATTCGGCCCCGTGTCCGGATTTTCCATCCCATCTTGCCCAGCTCTCCACAAAGGGACCCTCCGGATCGACGAGCCGAGATCGTCGACCGAGGCCGGTCCATGCCAGAGCTTGAGCCGTCCAAAGGTCCTCCTGCGTGCATTTGCTCAGCCACATGGTTGTTGGGTTCATGTGGGGCCCCCAATTACCGCGCCTGGAGATTGCATTCCCGCCCTGCCAGCACTGCTTGTCTTTTTTTCCTCATTATTCGTATACCTGCATTCTGAGTGAAAAATTGACTCATCACACAGCCTGCTTCTGGTCGGTATTCCAGAAGCGCATCAAGTGCCTTGGCCCCCTGAGCACGGCAGGCCATGGGTGAGCATCAACCGAGCGCAGGCACCGTCGCACCACAACAGTTTTTCTTTGTCTGTAATCTGCTCCAGAATGCCCCCGGCCCGCCGGGCTGACATTCATTAACGAAGGATCCAAGGAAGCTCAGGAACCGCCGCCGCCCATCCTTACACCACCGCGAGATTCCCACATTGGTGCCACCGCGGCTTATGCAGCCTCATCCGGATGTGGTGTGCTTGTGTGCCCTTGTGCCCTTCTGGCCCTGTGCCTGTTGCTGCGCCTGCTCGCTGTTATTCCCGTCGCTGCTTTGCTTATTAGCCCTGCCCTGTCAGACTGTTTCCCGCCGAGAGCAAGCCACTCCACGCCGCCCTCTCTCGCAGCCCCGTCTCACTGGAAGGAATTCACGCCGCTCTCTGGGGAAATCCTCCAAGTCAATAGTTGTCTTGTCGGGTCTGGGCCCTGAGCGGCCCTTGACTAACTGATGACCTACCTACTACCTCTATGTTTGTTTGCCGGCAAGGTCCTGGGACAGAAGCCCGACATCATCATCAGGCCATACCTGTCGCCCGTGGCCATGGCGGATGCGGCCCTAGTCGGTCCCAGAAGGGCGGAACAGGATCTCAACCATGACCTTTGCATGTGGTGACTTGTTGTGGATGCGCAGTACGTCTCCATATGTCCGTGGGCTCGTGTGTGTCAACCTGTGTGCGCGTGCACGCCCGTTACCGGGACTGCACGCCCCAACGGCTCGCCCAGGTGTCACTCGCCAACGAAACCTCCTGATTTGCTGTCCGCGCCGAGTTATCCAGGCAAGGGAGCCGAACAAAAAACACAACGACCGTGCAGCCGGGACACTCGCACCCAGATATTGTATTGTAGTCAAGCCCCACGATCGAGTGATCGTGTGCCGTTCTCGGGAGGAAAGCAACCGCACGTCTCGGACACACAAAATCTCAGGCCGTCCCCCCATAGCACCGCATGCGCGACCCGTCTCACTCTGATGCGAGACACCCCAGTATATTGCTTTCTCGGAATGGACCGAGGGCTCGGTCGAGGGCGCGCGCTCAAATTCCACACGCTCAAACATTGCGCAACAATTCCCCCAATCGCGGACGACCTAATGGTTCCACCAATGGGTGGGCAATTCTTAAAGGCACGCACTTCGGCATGGAATCTGGTCGGTGTTAGATCGCCTGGGACAGCTTATCAAGAAACTTCTGTCATTGTTTTACAGGCTCAAGTCGAGTGTCCGCCACGCGCCTACGACATCCACAGCAGAATACTGGGGCTCACATCAAATCTGTTGGGCAAACCTCTTATAGTAGGGGGGTATCCCATAGGAGGGTATCCCATAGGATGGCACTCTATCTATCTACAAGGGGTTCTAACTAAACTGTCCTATAGGATACCCTCCTATAGGATACCCTCCTATAGGATACCCTCCTATAGGATACCCTCCTATAGGATACCCTCCTATAAGATACCCTCCTATAAGATACCCTCCTATAAGATACCCTCCTATAGGATACCCTCCTATAGGATACCCTCTTATAAGATACCCTCCTATAGGATACCCTCCTATAAGATACCCTCTTATAGGATACCCTCCTATAAGATACCCTCCTATAAGATACCCTCCTATATGTAATGATCAAGGCTTCCTAGGTCCTATAAACTAAGAGATCAAAGGGTTTATGTCTAAGATATGTAATGAGGTGGTGGTTAAGCAATATTCTGAATAGTACAATGATCACTAGCTGGTGAGAGCTATTCAAGAAGAATACTTGGATACTTAGATTAACTGCTGAAGAGCTGTCCTATCCTAATGCTATCTGCTGGTAATGAGTATGCCTATATAGTCCAGTTCTTTAGCCTGGCTCACTGCTGGCTTACTTAGCTCACTGCGCTCCTCCGGTGATCCAGAGTGATCCATAATGTTGGCTCACTAGGCTTACTGCTAAGGCCTGGTGATCCTCGGTGATCCAACTTAGGTAAGCTACCTATGTAACCGTGGCTGGGTTCCTTGTGCTGCTCGGCTGGCCGGTGTGCTGGCTATCAGTGGGGTTCTGTTCCAGACAGAACTAACCGTTGTTCCTATTTCTATCAGGGTCGTGATACTATAGGATACCCTCCTATAAGATACCTTCTTATAAGATACCCTCCTATAAGATACCCTCCTATAAGATACCCTCTTATAGGATACCCTCTTATAAGATACCCTCCTAATAGGATACCCTTTTATAAGATACCCTCTTATAAGATACCCTCTTATAGGATACCCTCCTAATAGGATACCCTCCTATAGGATACCCTCCTATAGGATACCCTCCTATAGATAGTCTTCTATAAAGATATAAGAAGTACCCTCTTATAGGATACCCTCCTATAGGATACCCTCCTATAGGATACCCTCCTAATAGGATACCCTCCTATAGGATACCCTCCTATAGGATACCCTCCTATGGATGGTCTTCTATAGAGATGTAAGAAGTTAGACTTTCCACAGGTGCTTCCTAATGACGTTTGGAAGCAGAATTGAGTACCGTGTGACTGTATGTGATTTGGTGAATGATCTCTTCCGAATGCTTTTTGTGTTTTGGGACATCCTTGCAGATTACACTTCCAGTCATGGGATGATGGGCTGAATAGCTTTCAAGAGATGCGGACGTTCCGGATGAACCTTCCTTGGACAAGGTGGGTTTGCCTCTCGGATATGTCCAACAGTATGAACCTTCGCGCTTTGTTGAATGCACTCCCACGAACATCCGTCCCTGAAGAAGAGGCATGTCCCAGGGGGCATGAGTGGATCACAATACTTGGGTGATGGAGCTTACTGTACCAACTCAGGTACTTCTAAGCTATGAATATCGTCATGACGCAATGCATTAAGCTTTGTAACAGAGTTACTCATAGTTACCCATAGTCACTCATCTACCGTCAGTCCCGTCCCGTGCCTTCCGAGGCGAGATGAGAAGAATGCGACTGCCATATCAATTCCCAACGCCATGTCTATGCAAGAAGCCTCTGACCCAGGGCCTACCCATACCATGCAGCAACGGCCCAAACATGCCGTGCTCTACAAAATGCAACTCGCTTTTTTCAAGGCATACAGAACCCTTGTATGCAGGGCATAACAACGAACGAACGCAAATCAGAAATCGCCAACCACCTCACCCACTCAGCTCTTCTCCAAGCTCTGCAGCCGCACGAGCTCGGCGTACCTCCCGTTGGCGCGCATGAGGTCCTGGTGCGTGCCCTCCTCGACGACGACGCCCTTCTCAAAGACATAGATGCAGTCCGCCTTGGCGATGGTGGACAGCCTGTGCGCTACGGCGATGGTGGTGCGGCCCTTGGCGGCACGGTCCAGCGCCGCCTGCACGACGTGCTCCGACTCCGAGTCGAGGGCAGAGGTCGCCTCGTCCAGCAGCAGGATCTTGGGGTCGCGGATGAGGGCGCGCGCGATGGCGAGACGCTGCTTCTGGCCACCGGACAACAACGTGCCCTTGGATCCGACGAGGGTGCCGAAGCCGTCGGGCAGCGACATGATGAACTCATAGATGTTGGCCTCGCGGCACACGGCCGCGATCTGCTCGTCGGTGATGGTGTCTGGGTTCGTCGCGCCCAGCAGGATATTCTCGCGGATCGTGCCCGCGTATAGTGTCGGCTCCTGGCTCACGAGCGCGATGAAGCTGCGGTAGTCGTTGACGTTGAGCGATGAGATCTCGCGCCCGTCCACGAAGACACCGCCCGCGAGAGGGTTGTAGAACCGCTCCAGCAGCGCGATCGTAGTGCTCTTTCCGCAGCCGCTGGGCCCCACGAGCGCGATGTACTGGCCGGGTTGGACCTGAAGGTTAAGGCCCCTGAGGACGGGCACGTCGGGTCGAGTGGGGTACCGGAAGTGCACGTCACGGAACTCAATCGTGCCCTGGATGCTGTCCTTCTCGCTGCGCGAGACCCGGTCGCCGTCCTCGGACCATGTGTCGATCTGGGGCTTCCGGTCCGCGAGCTTCTTCAGCTCGCCAGTGGCCGTTTGGGCCTTGCCCATATCGGGGGCGAAGGAGAAGATGGTGCCTGCAGACTGGGCTCCGAAAATGACCTGAGAAAAGACCAGGAAGAACTGGAAGAGCCCGTACTCCCTCTTGGCGATCAGGGTGCCACCGTACCAGAAACCCAGGGCGAAGCACAGGAACATGAGCGATTGGCTGGCGGCGTACAGGGACGAGGATCTCAGCACCGACTTTGTACTGGTCTTCAGCTGGCTGGCGATACTCTCACGGTACTTGGCCAGCACGTCTTCCTCTCGGGTGAGGGACGCGACAGTCCTGATAGCCGTGACAGCCTCAGAGGCATAGCTGGCAGAAGAGGCATACGCCTTCTTGGAGCGGGTTTGGAACCGCGACAGCATCCAGACTCGGAGGAAGCCACAAGCGAGCAGCACGGGCACTGTTGAGATACAAACAAGGGCGAGCTTCCAGCCTATGGCAAGTGCGACGACGACGCAGGTGACGAGGGTCGAGACGGTCATGAGGATAGTTCCGAGGGTGGCACCCGAAAGCCCTGCCATATGTGTCGTCTCCGTGCTGAGGAAGGAGGTGAGAGCGCCGGCAGTGTTCTCGTCGCGGTCGAAGAACTCGACGTCCTGACGGAGCATGGCCCGGAAAGCTCTGTCGCGCGCCCTGTGGATCATGCGCTCTGAGCCGAGGGCGAAGATAACACCCTGGACCGAGAAACAGATGAGCATGGCCAGACCCAACATCAGGTACATCAAGCACCAGAAATGAGCGCTAGACTTGATCCCAGGAATAGTCTGCGGGTTGACGGGCACACTCAATTCGGTGATGATGTTGGCGAAGATGAGAGACATGACTGGGTTGCCGCCGCCGGAAAGAGCGGCGAAGAACAGACCAACAACCATCAATTTCCACTCTTCCTTGTTGAAGGAAGCAATGGTCTTGATAAGTGTCCACGTGGAGTACTTCTTCCGTTCCTCAGGCTTGCGTCCCTGAAGGGCAAGGCTCGAGAGTGACTTGGATGTAGCCTGGCGGTTCAGCCTCGAGGCGATGTTCGCGTCATCTGGGTCCGCTTCATGCTCGACTGCGGTCTCTCCGTTCGAAACCTTCTTCTCGGCCACGTTCTCATGCTCGGATGTTCCGTCCTCCTCATCCGTCTCTTCAACCCTGGCGATCTCCTGGGCGGTAACCAGTGAGTGGTATGCACCCTGCTTTGCGAGTAGGTCGTTGTGAGTGCCCTGCTCAACAATGCGACCTTGGCTCATAACGACGATGTTGTGAGCGTCTCGGATTGTGGAAAGACGGTGAGCGATGGCAATGGTGGTTCGTCCTTCGGCGGCCTGCTCCAGAGCTGCTTGCACGACACCTTCACTGCGCGAGTCCACTGCACACAGAAAGTCAGCACTATTCGCGAACAAATAACAGGTAGATGGTATTCCATATCCTCGTCCAGGCAGACTTACAGGCTGATGTCGCCTCATCCAGCAACAAAATCTTGGGGTCGGACACAATGGCTCGTGAAATGGCGATTCTCTGCTTCTGGCCACCCGACAGCAGGAAACCACGCTCTCCGACATTTGTCTGATAGCCTTCCGGGAGGGCAGAGATGAAGTCGTGGGCGTATGCCTTCACAGCGGCAGCCTCGATGAGCTCCTTCTGCCTCTCAGGGCTCTCGTGCTCATGTTTGGTGCCGACCAGACCATGGCGGATGTTCTCGTATATGGTGGTACCGAAAAGCGTGGGTTCCTGGCTGACCAGCGAGATTTGCTGCCGTAACCACCGCAGGTTGAGAGTCGAGATGTCGTGACCGTCCAGGTATACCTTGCCCTTGACTGGAGTGTAGAAACGCTCGATCAGGCCCACGATTGTCGACTTACCGGAGCCTGAAGCACCGACAAGGGCGGTGGTCTTGCCGGCGGGTAGCTCGAGGGTCACGTCGTCCATCACTACGACATCGGGCCGGGAAGGGTAGATCATCTTGACGTTCTCGAGCTTGATGCTTCCATCTACCTTTTCGAGCTTCTCACCCTCGTCGGATGAGCTGTCGAGGGCTGAGTTTCGGTCGATGGTGGTGTAGATCTTCGCAGCAGCACCGAGAGCGGTCGTAAAAGCCTGCACATTGGGTGTGACGTTGCCCAGCGCGAATGAGCCGATCATAACGGCCATGGCAATGGTGAGCACCTTCTGCAGGGGGATGACGCCGTCAACGAGATATCTGGAACCCATCCAGAAGGCCAGACCATAACACCAGTTCATCACGAGCATGAGGAATCCGATCATGATGGCTATGGCACTCTTCAACCTTATGCCGTAGAACTCCGCCTTGACAAGGTGGGCGTCATACAGCTTGGCCAGCCTGTCCTGGGTCCCGAAAGCCACCGCATTGCGGACAGAGCTCAGAGTCTCCTCAGCAACGGTACCGCCGAGCGCATACGAGTTGATGTTCTTCTTGCTGAACTTGACAATGAACTGGGCACCAGTTCCCATGATTGTCACAATCGCCACAACGACCGAGCAGAGGATCAAGGTCAGTTTCCAGTACATGACGAATCCGATGATAAAGGCTGCGAGGAAAGAAGCCAAGGCGGCCAGGGTCAGGGAGATCTTCTCGCTGATTCCGTCCTGGATCAAGTTCGTGTCGGCTGTGATACGGGTGACGACCTCACCGGAGCCAAGGTTGTCGAAGAAGCCAATGTTCTGTCTCAGACAGCTCTCGAGGTAGTGCTCCCGGATCTTGCCAGCGATGTGCTCGCCGGTGTAGATGTATACCACGGTGGCGATGTAGGTGGTGACGAACTCGCCGATGCCGAGGTAGACGAAGATAAGAACGAGGTCAGTCATGCCGCTCATGAACTCGTCGTAAGTCTTGGTCCCGTTGAAGAAGCCGGCGAAGGTACCTTGAAGGGAACCGAAAATGACAGTCATTACAGGCAGAATGGCTCCGGAGGCGATGGCGCAGATGGATCCGATGACGAGAAGTATCAGATCGACCCGTGTGGCATATCGATACAGCATGGCTATGCCCACCTTGACATCCGGGGTCTCGACCTGGCGCCGCAATATCTCGGCTTGCTCAGGTGGCATGCCCGCGTAAGGGTCCGACTTCTTGTCATCCTGGGGCTCGATGACCTTGGAATCCAGCTTCTGCAGGTCGACATGATCCTCGCTGTCGTTCCCTGGCACCTTTTCGGAGAGCTTTTCTGGATCCGCCTTGGCTTTGTCCGTCCTGACCTCGCTGTCATTCACTGGTGTCCGGTTGCGGCTTGACGATTCGCTACTCCCCGAACCGGGTCGCTTGCTTGAAGTTTCCTCAGCCATGCTGGCTTGGTTGTGTGCTGGGCGCACACCAGGTGAGTGTGAAGGCCAGCAAGGTTTCGGTTAGTGCCGAGAAAGCCCACAATATGCACGGTGAGGGTGATGTTGAGATTGGCGAGCCGGAGACAATAAGTATATCAAGCCGCTGTGGTGGCGGGTCGGCTCAGCCCTGAGATGTTCCCTTCTCGCTATTAACGAACTCAGCGAGTAGAGAAGAAGACAAGTAGGAGAGTGAGGACAAATAGTACCTGAGGCGAAAAGGCAGGTAGGTCCTACTCAAGGTATTAAAGAAGGTGGGTGGATAGCTAGACACGACTAGTCTCCAAGTAGCAGGGGGCGACTTGGGCGTTGAAATATGTACAAAAAGCCGCCCGGGAGTGGTAGATACCGAATTGTAGCTGCACAACTTGCCCCTCCAGGACAAGGGAAACAAGGCTTGTGAGCCAGCCAGCATTGACGTGCACACGAATAAGAAAGCGACGGGGGTGGAGGTGGTAGAGTGGCCATCAGACTATTCAGCGGAGTTCGGACTGTCAGAGTGCGAAATGTAGGCCTGCCGTCCCCACCCACCCCTGTCCCTGTCCCTGTCGGCCGTCCTTCTAGAATTATTGCTGCATGTTGTGACTCCACTGCTGACCCGGTTTTCCTCGCATTCGGTCGAAAACGAATGGTGGACCGCGGAATACGCCTGTACGCAGAGGGTAATAAACAAACAAGGCTGCCAGCCATTCTGAGCCCGGCCAAAGAGTCACTGGCCTGATTACCTTGGTGGCTGCAGCAGGTCCGTTGCGCGAGCTGATGTGTGAGACTGGATGAACATGGGACTCGGCAATCCCATGGGATGGATGATGGTGTTGATGGATGACCTCGTCCAGCATTGAGGACCATGTTGCGGCAGCTCGCAGTATGGTTCACACCGACTGGCATTGCCCCCTTCGCGGTCGCAGTCGTAATCGTTCTTGTAGTGCACTCCTCTTACCCTGCACCGGTATTTCACCGTGATGACGGTGTCGCCGCGAACAGCAGCGGACGACGGATGGGGGGAGCCGGCAGGAACAGTGCCGTGCTTGGGCTACACGCACTAGTAACCTCCGGCTGTGGCTCAACGGCGACTGTTTCTGGCTCGCCGTTGGGCGACACCATGGCCACGGTATTCGGATGTCGCTTGGCGGGTCCCGGCCAGCGGCCAGATTCTATCTCATCTCCGACGCTGATAACGGCTAGGGACACCGAGCTGCTGCTTGTCAAGGTGCCGTGGCTGCAATGAATCAGGATAATTAAGATCGCTTGTCAGGTGTCATGGCCACACAGATAAGTGTGCATCCAGGTGGTCGGCCTGCCTCCACTTGATCGAGTGCAGGGCTCAAGATTCTTCTACAACATATATATGCTCATCGCCGCCGCCAACGGCCGACCCCTTTACGCGGGCTCGCATTCGCACTGACCGTGTGTTTGGACGGCTGCGGTCCACTTTCATGCTCGTGGGCCTGCCCACCTGCCTGTGGAATCCTGGTCATTGCAGAGCCATGCGTCGAGCAGGCGAGGGACATTGCGCGCGGTCGGAGTTCGGTTGTGCAGCCAGCTCCCCAATCCCGCACCCGCAGCCTAGTGATTTGTCTCCTTAAAACACTGCTCCCGCTCGGGGTGTTCATAGAGGCCGAATAGGCTCGCAAGTGCGTATAGACATGTTTCGAAAACAATCCACGGCCATGGGTAAATTCCGGGAGGGTCAGAGGATGACTGTGTCGACAAAAGTGAGGGTGAACACGCAAGCACATGCATGCATCCGACGTCGCGGAATTCCAGAGACAATCCACCAAGTAAGACGATTCATCCATGAAATCGACGCGGACAAGCGTAAGACGGGGGCATCGTCCGTCCCGAACCCGTGGGATATTACTTCGCGGAGGTCTCACGACTGGATCAGAGGTATCACATTCTCGATAGACTTGTTATGTATTTCATGCAATCATCACCATGCCGGGGGGGGTGTGACTCATCATGCCGTAAATCAGCCATGGGAAGAGTTATTGTTCAGAAGCATTGACACCTTGTGTCTGGGTGACCCGTGTATTTATTGCACGTAAAAGTTTTCCCACAGGAGGTTTTCACAGGAAGGGTTTCCAATAAGAGGTTGTCTAGTAAGAGGTTGTCTAATAGGAGGTTATCTAGTAAGAGGTTGTCTAATAGGAGGTTGCCTAGTAGGAGGTTGTCTAATAGGAGGTTATCTAATAGGAGGTTGTCTAGTAAGAGGTTGTCTAGTAGGAGGTTTGGTGGTGAACATGGGCTATAGATGCTGTCGTGTAGCGGATACCAACGCCACGTAGTCCACAGTCTGAATAGGCCGGCCTGCATTCTAAACTCAGCCCTGCGACCAGGCCAGGGCTTTATTTGGGTCCGTGACATCGGTGCGGTGTCTTAATCGATATAAGATTTCGTCAGGACTCTGGCCAAACCAACCAACAGCTTACCCACCCCCCTGCATGCACCACGCCTGGGCCGCGGTGGGACGGAAGGATGACAGCCCTGGAGTCTGAAAACGTGGGAATCCAATCAACATCGTCTGCCCAACTCGGCGAATACAGATTGCGAGCCGGAAGAGTTGTGGCTACCTAGGTACTGCCAGCCTTGGGCTGATTCTTGGTACCTACAAATTGTATCTCCCAGGCCCAAGCATTTGGGTCAGTATAGAAATGACTGGAGGCTCACCGGCGGCTATAAGCTTGTCCTTGTCAAAAAGGTGGGTATGAGCACCAAACTGTCCAGATTTGCACCGATATGCCATCACAAGGGTGCACAACTCGGCGGCACAACCAAGCAAGGGTCCCCCGCATACGTCACTCTCCCTCTCCCTCGCCTAGGGCTTTCTCAGCCTCGTCACTGTCCATACAAGTAGCGTCCGTTTGGATCCCCAGCCTGCTTGGACAACGAGAGGTGTCCTTTTCTGATCGAGCTGAGACCAAGACCAAATCCTTGACCTAACGAGTGGCTTGGCTTCTTTTTGTATTTTTTATTTGTTTAAAATTCTATGACTTGGCTGCCTCCCTACTTCCCTAGGAATACTGTGACCAGATCGCATCCTGTTACAGCCTTTGAATCCTACATACCTGGAGCTCGACTCTAAACCTTCACCACCACCACCGCCACCACCACCACCACGAGCATCCCGCCCGCCATGCGCGCCCTCACTCCCACCGCAGCGGCCCTCACCCTCCTGGCCACCTCGGCAGGAGCCGCCAAGGCCAAGCCCCGCGACGCCATCCTGCTCTCCCAGGTCGAGTCCCTGACCCTCCGCGCCGACAAGCAGACCACCCACCGCCGCGTCCCGGCCGTGCCCCAGCTCAAGTGCGTGTCGCCCCAGGCTGTCTGCTCAAAGTACAAGGTCGACGTCATGCGCTGCGAGAACAAGGGCTCCGGATACGACGACGAGGACGTCCAGTGGAGCTGCTCCGCCTCGCTGCCCCCGGAGCTGAAGCTGGGGTCTACCGATGTGGTGCGTAACGGATTCGCCTCCGCCCCCTTTGCCTGAGAAGAGGCCCAGGAACACTAACTAACTGACATTGGAACGTCTAGATCTGCGAGGGCTATTCCTCACCAGGTGACCCATACGTCTTGAAAGGCAGCTGTGCCGTAGAGTACCGCATGTCCCTGACGCGCGAGGGCGAGGAGAAGTGGCCTGACCTAGGCGGAGGGGACGGGTTCGACAGCGGCGGCACGGGCCTGGCAGGCTGGGTGTTCTGGGTCATCTTCTTTTCTGTCCTGGCGTTCATCGTCTACAACGCCTTCATCAACTCGCGGCGCGGGGGCGGCGGCAATGCACCGAGGCGGAACAACGGTGGCGGTTACTGGGGAGGCGGTGGAGGCGGCGGCGGCTTCGATGATTTTGGCAACGACGACCCCCCGCCGCCTTACCCGGGCACGAACAACCACAGCAACAAGTCTAGGCGCGCTGGCGGGAGCAGTGCACAGCGTGGGGGTAGTGCGCAACAGGGCTGGCGCCCGGACTGGTGGAGCGCCGCCGGAGGAGCTGCCGCCGGAGCAGCAGCGGGTTACGGTGCCGGGAGGACGGGTAGGAACAACAACAATACCAACAATCGCGGGTATGGGAATTACGGGAGCACCTGGGGCAGTGGAGGGGGCCCGTCGAGGTCCGGCTCATCAGGCTCGAGTAGCGGCTCCGCTGTCAGCAATTCTCGCTACGAGAGTACGGGCTTTGGCTCGACCAGTCGTCGCTAGGTCGCTTATGTGTTTTCAATAGTCGATTGAATTTAGCGCGTTGTCGCCATGCCTATGGAATTCCACCCCCTACAAACACGACGTGTATGCTGCTGTCCTGGGTCCCCAGACACATAATTGCCAATGGACCAAGCTCGAGAGCGCCAGGAGGGAGGTGACCTTGTCAATTAGTCTATGTGCAAGCGCATGGCGACATGCAAACCGCAAGGACCTCAGACCATCTAGTAGGATGTCGCCCGCCCGATGTCCATCTACGTACCCTGAACAGTAAGTCTCCGACTCGGAACGCCTCGTGGTTTCTGCTCCCTGACTCCTCCTGGGTATTGTTTCTCTGTACAATAGTGCCTCATCAATCCAAACATCACGTTTTAATCGTGCGAGTTGCAAATGTACAGCGCGGCTTTGAATCGAAAAAGAGCCACAGCAAAATCCGTGACGCGCCCATGCGCATAGCGTCCTCCCAATCAGGTCAGATAGATGGGCATGATATCTGGCCGGTCATACGGCTTGCTGCAATTGGGGCATTTCCTCAACCGGTTGGTAAGACGTGCCTCTGCGCATTCTTTGCAAAAGATATGGTTGCAAGTCCTGAGCATGGAGTTCTTGGGGTTGAGTTGGCAGATAGAACAAAGAGCGATTTGCTGGAACACTTGTCAGTACTAGATCAAAAAGGACAGTCATTCTGGGCAACTTACTCTCAAATCGTTCAACTCGCTCGACGACTTGCCGAAAGCCTTCTTCTTCCACGTCTCTAGGTCTTTTTCGGCATGCTCAAGCCGTATCTTGAGTCTCTCGGACTCGGTCTCGTGGCTGTTTGCCTTTTCCTTCTCTGCGACTGCCACGGCGTCCTTTGACTTAACCAAGTTCTGCAACTCGGTGATTTGTGATTTGACGCTGTCGGCCCGTCGGATAGCGTCGGCGCTCGAAGACTTCATATTCCGACTCTCTTCGAGAACAGCCACATTGGACTGTTTCAGATCCGTAAGTTGCTTCTCCAGATTGCTGATCAACGTGCGCGCCTGTGTATCGTGTTCCTTGAGCGCCGCAATGATCTCGGAACTCTTGCCGTTTTGTTGTCGAAGGGTTCTTATTTCGTTGTTGCGTATGTCCGCGTCTTTCCGGGCAGCAAAATATTTCTGATCGGCTTTGCTCTTCTCCTGTATGAGAACCGCCATTCGCTCTTCCGTTAAGTGCTGATCCATAACCTTCTTCTTGGAAATGGCCATGGAGCGCTTGTACGCCTTCTCCATGGACGGCAATTCCTGGTTGATCGACTGGAAGTCCTTCTCCAATTTCAGGAATTTCTCCCGCAATTCCTCCACGGTGATCGATTCGAGGTCGGGGCGAGGCTCGGAAGCCGGCGCATCCGGGCTTGGGCGAAGCCGCTCCAGCTCCATTTCTAGGGCAGCAATGCGCTCCTCCTTGGCGCCTACCAATTCCTTAAAGTTCTCCAAAGATGTTCGTTCCTGCTCCTGCTGGGCTTGGCGGATGCCCTTATCAGCAAGGAGTTCGTCCCTCTGCGACCGCACGCGAGTAAGATCCGTTTCCCTGATTTGAATTTGCTCTTCAAGATCTGCCGTAACGTTCTGTGCCTCGCGTTCCAGTTGGCTTCGGAAAGATGTCCTCTCGGCTTGTAGCTTCTCAGCCTCGAGGCGGAGCTGCTTGTTGGTGGCCTCCAAATCGTTGACTCGCTTGATGAGATCCTCGTTCTGAGACTTGAAAGCCTTGAAAACGTCCGTACGCACAAACTCTTCGTCTGTCACGCTCTCGCGCTTGATTCTCAACGTCGAATTCTCATCCTTGAGGGCCTTGATCTCCGAGATTGCAGACTCCAGCTGTTCCTTTTGCTTAGACATTGCCGCAACAGCTTCCTGGTATTTCATGTGCAGGTTCTCGTCATGGCCGTTGCTGTCGCCATTGTCGTCGCCGTTCTCTGCCGTGGTGGGGACGGCTCGACTAGTTGAGGAGGCAAGAGCGGCTTGCTCGAGCTTCTGAACTTGTGCACTCTTTGCGCGATCTAACTTCTTCTCGGCCTTAACAACGCGGAGCATGGCGGCATCCAGGTTTGCCGAAAGCTCTTCCTTCTTATGGGCGAGGCTTTCCAGCTGTACCTTGTACTCCTTCTGCTCGGCTAGAAGAGATTTGATCTTGGACTCCATTTCAGCAATTTCGGGCTTCACGTCACCACGATGGGTGGCCAGGCGATTGAATAGGGATTCTAAGATCGACTTGATCGCCTTGCCGTTCTCGGCGAGGTGTCTCTGGAAGAGCTGAACATCTTGAGAGCCAAGTCCTATGGACGGGGATAGGTCTGCGAAACCAGTCAGGTCAGGAGTGTCCAACATGTATAAAGTCGGCTGGTGAGCTTACCGTGGCTTTCGGATCTCTCGGTAAATGTGCCTTCAGCGACAAGCTCCACCTCTTGCAAAAGCTTCAACGCGTCAGCTGAGCCTTGTGATGGCGGGGTCTGAAGGGGTATCTCACCTGTAGCCACCACGCGTCGATGGCTCTGAGATGGACATCATAGTACTCGTACTGCTTCCCAAGCTCCTCAAGACGGGCTTCTAGTTGTGATTTCTCTCTCTTGTACTCGAGCATCTGCCGATATATTGCATCTTTTTGAAATGCCTGGGAGCCCAACAGTCAGCATATATCCCTTCGATAGATAGCGTCGAGCGGATGGGGAGTGTAGCGACCATTCAGGGTAGGGTAGGAGAAGATGCCAGCGGATGGTTGAGAGGCATTTGAGGACCTGAGCGCTCGGCATGCTGCAGCCAGCAAGCCATGCATTAGCACTGAACCAGTGGGCAAATCCTCACGGTATGTTGAACCCTGAGAGACAGATACCGAAGATCAAAGCCTCCACCTGTGTGTTTATGATGGTGCACGGCACGTTTGGAAGGGTTTTGTTGGGCCGCGATGATGAGGGGGTGTTGCTGGTGTTGTTGGTGTTGTTGTGATGGATAAACGGAGACCAACGTTGCTTACCTCAATCCAAGCCTCGTCCTTCATGTCGAGGGTGTCGTCACGAGACTTGCTACTGCCATTGACCTGATGTCGTTTGCTAGGAGGAGCGAGATCATCGGCATTGTGGTTGACAGGTCTCTTCCTGTCCTCCATCTTGACGACGGGAGACGCAGGGAGAATGGCCGAGGGAGAAGTGGCAACAGGCATGAGAGACGTCGGTGAGCAGGCTGCAGGCTAGGGAAGGGGGCGCGCTGCAGAAAATCAGGTGTTGACTGGAGATGAAGAAGGCATGGACTCCAGATGGATCCTAGAGCCAGGCGATGACCTGGGTCGAGCTGTTGTTGTGATGATCATCAAAGGGCTTGCACAGGCGGATGGGAGGTGGACGGGTGGAAGTTGAGGACATTGATTAAAGATGGAGTTTTCACGAGTCACCAAAGTGCCAGTAGTCCTTTCTTGTTGCAGGTCCGGAGGCGTGTCGGAACTGCGCTAAGAGGGAGGGGGACTAGTACCAATCGAGGGTACGAGGTACCGCATCCCACTAAAAGTTACCGTTAGTCAATCATCTATCGCCTGCATCTTACTTTTCGACTCCAACCTCTCGTTGCCAACTCCAAGGCTACCGCAACCTCGCCCACTTGGCTTTGACGCCTTGCTTTCTCTTGGAGTACCTGCTTGACTGCAATGACGAGGCAGCCACACAAGGAAAGCGCAGGAGGCTAAGGAAAAGATTGCAGGATGAGTTCGATGCTGAAGAAAGGCACGGGTGCCTTCAAACCCAAGGCGCCGATTGCGAGAAGACGGCCTGCACCGGCTGCCCCGGCTGCTGCGGCTGTTACTGAACCGCAAACTAGGACATCTGGCCAGGAGAACGTCCCTGACGCTGGTCGTGACGATGCCAGCTCGTCTAATGTTGTCGAGTCGAGAGTCGAACCACCGAGCCAACCCACCGTCCCGACTGCCCCGACCGAATCCCCAGCCTCATCCAGTCAACCTCATGCTTCGGCTACAAGCAATCGGAGAACAAGGAGTCCTGAAGCCAGAAGAACCAGAAGTCCTGAGGCCCGACGAACTAGGAGTCCTGAGGCCCGACGAACTAGGAGTCCTGAAGTCAGGCGCGACGCGACTGCTAAGAAGAGTTCCGCGGTCGCTCAACCTCAGAATTCCACTGCCCCCACCACCTCAGGCACAACGAGTCTCGCCCCAAGTGACGCGTCCCGTTCAGAGTCTTTGGCGGAGACAGCGACGACTACCAGATCCATTTCAGGGCAGGTTGGGAATGGGCCTGATCAGGTACAAGGCCCTTCAGAGCCGTACAGGCCTACGTCTGGCCAAGGAGACGCGGCGGCGAAGACTAAGACCGCACCGCGCAAAGGAGGCCCATCTGCGCTCAAACCTGCTGGACCCTCACCTGCGAAGAAGGCTAACTCTACCGCCGAGCTTACAGTGCCATCTCCCGTCCCCACCCCAGAGGTCACGTCGACATCTTCTGCAAGCACATCAGTGGCACCATCAGTTGACAATGGAGAGGGATCCTCAACCGCGGCTGCGGCCACTACTAAGGCCAAGAAACCAGCACCAAGGCAACCCAGGAAACGAAAGGCTCCTACTGGCGCGGCTGAGAGCGAGGCGGAAACCGGCACAGAAACCGTAGGCCCACCCAAGAAGAGAGCACCACGGAAGAAGAGGGCTGTCGCAAATGGCGGAGAAACCCAGGCAAGCGGTGCAGAGAATGGTGAGGCTGCGGCACCCAAGAAGAGGGCGCCACGAAAGAAGAAGGCGGCAGCCCCTGCCAGTAGTGGGGAGGGTGGAGAGGGAGCTAATGGAGTCACCCCTACCGAGACCGAAGGCGAAGAGACGGAGGGGGCCAAGAAGGCCCGGAGAAAGCGATCCGTGACGCCCGAGGACGCTGAGCAGCAAAAGGTCGATCACGAGCAGATGGTTATGAGCGAGTTGACGAGGGACCTCAGGATTGGTGCCAAGTTCAGCAAGTACGATGAGCTGCGTGAGAGGATGCGCAAGAAGCGAGCGCGACAGCGACTCATCAAGCTGGGCAAGCTCCCTCCAGGCGAGGAGCAGGCTGATGAGAACGCGTCTGAGTCGGGAACGCCGGTTCCGGACGCATCCAACAAGCCCGCGCCGGCGGCGCCGCGACTGATAGTGCAAGAGAACCCCGCGCCGGCGGCGCCGCGACTGATAGTGCAAGAGAACCCCGCGGACTCGGTCCCACAGCTCGAAATAGTGGACGGGCATATCCGAATCAACGAGGCCTCGATGCAATATGACCGACACGCGGCGGCGGACCAGGCACGAGGCGTGGTGTTCGAGCAGGAAGAAGACGACTTCACGACCCCCGTGACGCAGCGGACATATATGCGGCGGCAGCCTCAGGGCAACTTCTGGACCGATGAGGAGACGATCAAGTTCTATCACGGGCTGCGCATGTTCGGCACGGACTTCAACATGATCTCCAAGATGTTCGGCGGCGCAAAGAACCGGCGGCAGGTGAAACTCAAGTTCAACCGCGAGGAGCGGGCCAATCCCGTCGCAGTCAACAAGTGCATCATCGGCGAGAAGGACGTTCCCATGGCGCTGGACGCCGTCGACGGGGCCGACGCCCTTGAGGACTCCCAGGCCATCAACGACGAGCTGGCCCGCCTCAAGGCCGAGCAGGAGGCCGAGACCAGGAGGCAGGAGGAGGAGGAGGCCGCCACCAACCGCCGCAAGAAGGACGAGCTCTTCGGGCGGAGGAAGGGCGACAAAGTGCCCAAGCCCGGCCACGAGGCGTCGTCGCACGATGCCGACGTGGACCTCGCCAGCGATCCTTTTGGCGGCGCCGCAAACAATAACAGCGTCCCTGGGGCGGCGTACGGCGTCGGCACCGACCCGGACGTCATCGACGAGACAGACCTGGCCCCGGCGGCGACCGCACGCAAGGGACGTGGAAACCGCAAGGCACCGCAGACGTTTGCGGGCGGCATTGGTGGCTGAGCCAACGACGAGCCTCTGCTTTGGGGATTCTTTTCTCTCAGCTTTTTCTCTTTTTTACGGCGTACATGGGTGTTCATGAATTGCGGTTTGGTAGATACCCGCGCCGTCTCGTCAATTCTCTGGAAGGCGTTGGTCAAAGTGATAAAATAGGGGTTGCAATTGTTCGTCTTGGAGACAAGGAAGGGCCCGGCACAGCTGGTTGGTACAGGTAAAATAGGATGATTACACATGCAAAAGAACGGGCCCAGTGCCTCAAGGCGCGGAGGAAGCCTCGCGATGGTTCCGAGGGTTGGATGCTTCTTCGCAACTCTACAATGGGGCCTGCTAGGTCACTTAGAATCAAAAGGATCAAAGGAAATCCTAGCTAGAATCACATAATTGGATCTGAGTCTTCTGTGTTTTATTTCTGTCCACTACCGAAAAAAAAACTTTGGTCACAGCTTTCCTCTTCCTTGCTGTCTGCCGTCGCCCAACGCGTGCGAGGCTCCCACCCACTGAAAAGTGCTAAGGTCTGAGGGCTAAAGCAAATCACCGTAGATTTGCATTTTTGTAGTGACAACTGTAAGCATGTAGCCGCGTCGATAGGCACCGATGAGGCCCACGGGCCACCCTCATCGTTGTGAGACTGCACCTCCATTCTTCTCGTAGGATCTGCTCCTCATCATATAAATTCGCGGGACCCATTGCCCCGATATCAGCTCGCAAAGCTCACAACGCCATCGGTACCCGGTTGCCCTAGCTTACTTGACCTCCTTCCAATAACCAATTCTGAAGCATTAAATCTGCCAAATTGAGGGAGCCAATTACTGGGCATTAGGAGGCTCGTCATCATCAGGCTGGTCGAACAGGAAGTTGGCGGCCAGCTCCTCGTTCTTGTCGCACGCGAAATAAGCCTGGATGGCCTGGTCGCGGTCAAAGCCGAGGCGGCAAAGCTGTCTCATGTTAGCGCTGTTTATCCAAGTAGAGGGAAAAAAGCAGAGACTACACACTCGCTCAATAGCGTCCCGCTCCTCCTCGGTCACGGCGATAGCCTGAGCTCCCGGAGGCAGTGGGGCATCATCATCAGCGTCCTCGCCAAGCAAGCTGAGGAATTGCTCGGGGTTCTGGGCGATCAGCTGGGCCAGTTGAGGGTTGCTTGCTCCAAGCTGTTGCAAGATAGGCTCCAACATTTGGGGCTGCTGTTGGACAACTTGGCGAAGCTGTTGAAACTGGGGGTTGTGTCGCAGGAAGTCCAGGTTTCCGAGTCCTTGCCCGCCAGCTGCTGCGGCTGCCACGGCGGCTGCGGCTCCCGCGCCAGCACCACGGGCACCAGCACCGCCGCCAGAACCACCTCGCCCCTGTTGTGCGGCTAGGTCAAAAAGGTTTACACCACCATCATCACCTCCTCCGGCGGCCGGGGCAGCGGCCGGGGCAGAGGGCGCAGCTGGCTGAGCGGCTGGTGCGGGCTGCTGCTCTTGCTGCAGGTTTTCTGGGATTCCCTAGTATCTCGTCAGCCACATGTATCCCACGACGTTGTTTGCACGGCTTTGCTTACGTTCAAGAGGTACTCGACGGCACGATCTGGGTTGTTGAAAGCGGCGCGCATGGCAGCATCGATCTGGGAGCGCTCAAAACCCATCGCCTCCATGTTCGCGATGGCCTCGGCCCGCTGACCACCCAAAGCCAAGGCATTGGGGTCGTTGTAGGCGGCTTCCGAGCCACGCGCCGCAGGGGTAGGCGTGGCAGGTGCGGCGGCAGCCGGGGTGGAAGTCGACGCGGCTGGGGCGGCCGGTGGTGCTGGCGTGGAGGACTGAGCAGCTGGGGCGGGAGTCGCGGGTACGTTGGAGGACGACGATGAAGCGGCGGCTTTGGGTTCGGCTTTGGGCTGCAAGATGTCAGCACTTGAGCCTGGCAAGAGAGGGTGGCGAATGTGGCGATGGGCAAATTTACCTTGTTCACCACGCAGACGACGAATCCTTTCTCCTCAATCTTGTAGGACTCGACCGTGTCTTCATCCTTCAAGATTTTGCCTATCGCCTGGTCAACGAGATGTTCGCGCCGGAAATGGTAACCGAGGTGTCACAAACCGGCGTGGATCAGCTTCTGCAGCTTGGGCTCCCATCCTTTCTCCTCGGAGATCTTTTGCTTGACCGTGGAGATCTATATTGGGTGCTGGTTAGCTTTGCTGGAGCTCGGTCGCATCAACGGAGGCCTCGAATGCGCCTGGTCCGGGTGCAAAGGCGCGGGCTGGAGCCTAGAGGAGTGTGTTGGCATACCAGATCAGATGGTTCGCATTCGATGACGAACTTCTGCTGCTTTAGGTCCTACAGGATAAGTATATATGTCAGTTGGTGTTGGCCAAGCAGAAAGGGATGTGGCTGGGCGGGTGCGAGCATGGCGCAGAGATCGAGCTTTGTCGATTCACAAAAGTCGAGCTCTGCCCGCCCGCCGGGGCATCTGACGCACCTTGAATGTGACCTTCATGGTGGGCAAGAGTAAACCTGGTGTAGACTTCTCTTCTGTGGAGGATGCGCAATGATGTATGTCGATGAGCGAGGGGACCAAAAAAGCAGGTCCTACGGGGCGGGAGAGGGTTGGAGGTTGGGAAAGGAAGGTGGACGGGTGGATGATGTCGAGGTAGAGGTCGAGTTGGGGTCCGTTCAAGTCGAGGGCAGTCACTGCTGGTGTGCTGGTTGGGTGGGGTTAGCTTGCGGCGGCGTGGGCGGCGCGCGAGGGAGGATTTGGAAGGTCAGCGGCTGGCAGAGAGGTCGGCCTGGCCAATGTGGGGCAGGCTAGCGCGGCTCATGGATGCCTTGAGAGCTTGTCAATCAGTCACTCTGGTCTGGCCTCTCACCTGGGTACCTTATCCGCCACCCAGCATCTCCAACTCACCGGTGGAGGCTACCAGAGCAGCTTCTCTCAGTCTCCCGTCCCAAACGTCTTACCCATCGAGCTTGTCTAACATTGCCCAGCTGCGATGTTACCGCCCAGGCCCCCTTCCCCTGGGAAGTAGCATTCGCCAATATCATATCAGCGTATCATCCACGGTCAGGGTCGCATCACAATTGGAATTGGACGGTGAATGTTTCTGGTTCTTGATTGATGTTTCTTCTTTGTTTTCTGCGTCTGCATCTGGCTCGTTCCGACTGAACCTCAAGCCTCAAGCTGGACGTGTCTCTCAACTGTTCTCACATCTACTCGTCACACTCATCTCAGATCTCACTCGGCTTCCTCCCTCCGTTTCGCTCTGGCCCTTCTGCTTCTCCTCACCCTCCCCTGCACCATCCAAGGTGCTCCAGACATTGTCTCGTCTGAAGGTGTATAAACGCCTCGCTAAAAGAAGTTGAAAAGAAATTTGGTATCAAGATGTTTTTGTATAACCCACCGCCATCCCAGCCAGGTGAACCTGCCTCCCAGAGACCCATATGTACTCTCTTTTGTTTGTTCCCTCCCTCCCCTGTTGGTGAAGTGAACGATCATGGGGCCGTCTCTAAAAAAAAAAAAAACCACCAGCCCATTGAAACATTATAATAAGGAAAGTTGTGCATCGATCATGACACATGTGGTAGAGGCCGGATCACGCAGCACTGGAAGGGGCCTGGCTGGCTCATTCTACCAGAGCGCCCCATCCAGCGCTGCCAGCCCCGGCCCGGAAGGGCCTTCTCTGCTCTGCGTCTTTCGTGTCTGATATGCGGGCAGGCTGGTGCTGGATCCGGCGTTGAGGATATAATCGGGGATTGGCGGCGTGACGTTTCTTTCAGGTGCTTCACCCCCATCGCCCGAGTCGTCTGACTTGCTCCCGTCACTCGCCATGCTGAAGCTCTTGTTCGCATCACCAAAGGTGTCGAACGAGCCCGTCCTCGTCAGTGGGCTCGAAGCCACGGGCAGGCTGTCGCTTCGCATGCGGCTCAAACTGCGGATGGACTGGCGGTCGGAAATTAGGAAGCCGGCTTGAGGTGCGGCTATAACCACGGTCCCCGGACTCGCCAGAGGCGGCGGGGTCGGTGAGTCGGAACGGAACAGCGGGTGAATGTGCGATTCGCTCGCCGATGCCTGCTGTGTAAAGGCGCGCTGTGGTGGCTGCGGTGCTTGAGTGCGCGTGGATGCCGGGCTGAAGCTGCGGCTACGTCTCCTGAGGCGTGGGGGCTCGAGATCCAGTGGGGTTCCGGGGCTCGGGCTCCGGCTGGTAGTTGGGCTCGCGGGAATCGTTTCCAGGAATCGACCTGGAGTAGCAGGCGACGACGATTCAAGCACGGTCTGGCGATTTTGTGGGTCAACAGAAGACGTATCCCAAGAGTCGAAACTTTCACCAACGCCACCAACGCCCGAGCGGCTGGATTCGATCGACTCGAGAGAAGGAGCACGGCGTTGGCTGCGTTGACTCCTCTGGCTGCGCATGCTTCGGCTGCCGGACAATAACTTTGTCTTCGAGGAGATTGGGCGCACAACGTTGGTCAATGACGAAGCCACAGACGAGATGGTTCCTGTGGCAGAAAACCCTCCGCTTGACGACGGAGGGCTCTTGGAGTCGATGGATACGTTTCGGGTGGCGGGCTCAGCCGGGCTCGTGCTCGAGTACGGCACAGTCTTTACCCGGCTTGAAGGAGAACGGCGGCCGATTTCCAACATGCTGGGCGAAGTTTGAGGACCCTCCTCTGACGTGCGACCAGCGATGAAGCGGACGACCAGGAAAAGCAGCTGCGCCACAAAGGACAATGCCAGCAGTGCAGACACCCCACCAACAAATCCCAAAGTGCTGTCGCCGAGTGGTGCGCTGCTGGACAAGCAGATGAGTGTTGCGACGGTGAGTGCAGCCGCGACGACACAAGTAACAACACTGGACCCAAACAACAGGCCGTTGACTGTCCTTGAGGCGTCTTTCCTGCTAGAGATGAATAGGATCCACGATAGTAGGACCAGCACCGCCGACTCGAGTAGAGATGATACTATCGCGGTGATTCGGGTTGGTGATGTTGGGTTCGAGCGAGGCAGTGCGAGGATGATGTGGAGGACCAACAATGCCAATGAGGTTGTCACGGCGACAGCCCCAAGGGCAGCTGAGGCTAATGGGCGAGACATGCTCATAATGTTGATCTTGGTTCTGGATTCATACGTCACAAGTGACGAGTGTGGTGCGTGCCAGGGTCTGAGACAGTCTGGTGGTGGCCAGGCTGTGAGACACACGCGACGGGCCGAGTGGCGAGCAGGCGAGAACGAGCGTGGTTGATCCGTAGATCCTGCGGCGAAATAGGTAAACGAGTGGACGAAGGTCGATCGGCCTCACAGAAGCCAGAACCAAGCAAAAACCAGGCGGAGCCACAAGAACAAGAGCCCAGCTTGTTCTTATTATTGTCCAGTCAGCGAGTGCTGCGCCCCGAGTTCCAGAACAGAACCAAGATCGTCCCCCTGAAGATCGCCCCCCTCGGCGCCGGTGGGTAAGGGCGCACCGTGGGTGCCGAAGCAAAAGGTCGGAAATGAATTTTCTGGTGGGGACTGCGAGCCGGGGTGCCAGAGGGCACAAGCGAGGTGCAAAGGCCGCCCTGGAGGTTCTAGAAACCGACCGGGCAGTTCAGTGGACCTGTTATTGTGGATACGTGAGACTGGCGATGACGGCACCGGAGCGATGAGGCTGGAGGATGTTGGCAGGTGTTGGCAATATCGTTCGGAGGTTTGATCAGTGTGGTGAGATGACGCGGATATGTGCAGCCCAGCCGAGTTCATCACCGTAGTCTTGGGTCAAGTGGTGGGATTGGGAGAGAAGAAAAAAAAAAAACCACGTCCTCCAGACCGTGAATAGTCGGTCCACTTGTTCAAAAACGTGCCCTCAGCAGGGTGGAGAGAAGCCACCAAGGAGTGAGTGAGGCTTGAAGTCAAACTCAAAAAGAGGAGAACACTGTGCAACAATGAGTAACACAGGCCACAGATGAACGATATGATATGTGTGAGACACGTAGCGAACAAGGTTTCTTCTCGCCTCGAGGTCGGGCTTGGGGGTTGGGGCTTGGTCTCATCAACGGGCCGCGTGGGCGTGGGCGTGGGCGTCTTTGAGTTCGCACAACCAGACCAGAAGTTCGGTACGGGAGGGGTTAAGGGTAAAACAGCACAGCTTTGCAAGGAATTCCAAGGAGGAGAGGAGCCAAAACAGAGTTGTGAGGAGATGACGAGGGGGTGCGACGGGGACTGTATATGGGTCCTCGCGGGAGCTGGGCTCTGAGTGCCGGGGGTTGGCCCCAGTGCAACGGCAGCACCGGGGAACGACGCGTTCTGTCGCGTGTGGATCAAGGATCCAGCTGAAAATGTCCGTTCTCTTTTGTTGTGCAGCAACGGACAGGGGTATCCGGTGGGGAAGCCGAGCCCTCCAGGGCTAGGCAGGTTGTGCGGGCCTGGGTTTCGCGTGGTGGTCTCTGCCAAGCATGTGGGAATTCTCCGTATTGGCCCGTCTGCTGCGCGCCCTCATCAGAGTCAGACAGCCACTTGCTTCTCCTTGACCTGAACCGCCTGACCAATCTCGCCTTGCTGCGTCCCCAGATATTGCTGGCGCGTCGACAATTTATAGACCACGGCTGATGCCCGGCGAACTGGTGTCGCGGTCCTGACGAGGTCCTGACGAGGTCGGCGGTGGTGTGTGTGTGTGTGTGTGTCTCAAAAGTCCTGTGATGAGGGCCGTCCAGACGACGTCGTTGGTCGCACAATGGGTCCTTCTGGCCTTGGGAGAGGTAGCATAGAAACAAGAATAGTGATGGAGAATGGACGCCGACCCGGTCCTTGTATATGAGGTGGGCCTGGCCGGGAACCAGAGCGCTTCTCCAGTGGCTGTCGCTGAGCTTGCTTGTCCATGTTCTTCCCTGATCGATCGTCCCAGACGCATGGTGTCCCTTGATTTGGGGACGGGCACCCTGACGAGCCATCGCGTGCGACCCTCGCATGTGGTGCGATATCAGGAACAGTTGGTCCCGCGCACTGCAGTGCCCATTGAGCGAGCCATGCCGTTGAGCGAGGGGCAAGCAAATGCACAGTAGATTTGAGGGAGGCTCCAGGCAGGCGACCAGACCGCTTGTCCCCTGCCCAGTGCTACCAGGTGGACTCTGACTTTGTGCTGACCGCGCGGTATGTGACCTTGGGCCTTGGGAGAGTTTAGCTTTGCGGCAGCCTTTTTTCCCTCCGCAGTCCGCATATTGTGGTTCACACCGGTGGCTGGGTGACCCATGCCACAGTAGCGTTAAAAGCTCATGTTATTGACGATGCCGTTCTATCCAGTTCGCTAAGCAAGAGGAGAAGCTGCTCGCCCCGGGTCGTGTAAACAAATGCATTGACAGCTTCTCACCAGCTCTGCCCAATCAGCGGCGGCCGGGCTGTGCCTAGAGCACGCCCGGCAAACCGAAAACGACGCGGTCGAAGCGGACTGCTCCTGGGGGCCTTGGGACTGGGGGACTATCATACACCAAGCAGGGCAGGTCTTGCGCGTGTACGGGCCTCCGAGATGGTGGCAAGTCACAGGCTGGACCCCTTGCTGGCATCGCGATCCATCTCGGCGCATGGTACGCAGCCAGCCTGCCAGCCAGCCATATGCAGGTACAGCCGCCCTCTGTGCGTGCCCACATCTCGCCTCGCCTCAGTCAGTCAGTCAGTCAGTCAGTCAGTCAGTCAGTCAGTCAGTCAGTCAGTCAGTCAGTCAGTCAGTCGGTTAGTCGTGTTGGGCTAGGCTGCTAGGGTTGCTGTGGGCGGGAAAAGTCTTCCGAACTCAATCCATGCCCAGGGTTGTATTGCGACCCCGGCTGGCCTCGTTTCAACGTTTCTCGACTAGGAGTGTCAACAAGGTGCGGATCTGTCCCCGGGGGCCAAAGCTGTGGGCAGGCTGGAGGGCACTGACGAGAGCCACTGGACAACAGACCTCGCGAGCCTCTGGCAGCCACTGTTGTTCAGTGCGCCGGGCGCAATCGGCAGCGCAATTGACCCAGTCTGCTCGCAAGCCTCATCAGGCCCCATGGGATTTGTCTGTGCAGGCCCGAGATTTCACTGAAAATACTCGTCCGGCCGGGGGGCCCCAGCCTGGCCCATTCATGCAGGTTGAACATGCGAGATTTGTGTCGCGCACGCAGTCAGGCAGCCAGGCATTCAATTTCGAGGTCTTGACCTGTCCGATTACCAAATTGGTGCCCCCACCTGTCATTTGTCAGATCCCAGGGATCTATGGGAGTGCTTCGGCAATCGTCGTCTCTTTCTCCCCATCGGATGGGCCTGTGGAGGACTGAACAGTCCCTCTTGTCACAGAACTCTCATTGCCGTCCGCCGCGCCGTGTGCACAGGCGACAAAGACAATCGCCGCGTGTAAACGTTGTTTCTGGGTCCTGCTTGTCAGCTTGTCCTTTAATGGCCCAGGCGAAGCCCATAGCAATGTCGGTCGCCGGTCGCCGCGGGCCCAACTATACGCTGCCTGAGCCTTATTAGCATCGCAGCGAGCCCAGCATCATCTTGTTTGGGCCAGCCCGGGCCAGGCCCAGCCAAAACAGCGTCTCTCTAATACTACGTGAGCAGCCAACCGGCTACTCTGGATGAACCTCAACGGTTCGCGGACTTGGAAAACGGTGGGGCCACCTGCTCATGTCCTCAGGGCTCACAGAGCCGTCAGTCCGACGGGTTTCGCTCGTCAGTCCCCGTCCGTTGCTCTGTTCCCCTCTGTGTTGTGGTGTGAACCTTGTCCCTGAGCGTGCCATGAGGCCAAGAAAGTTTCCCCGTTCTAGGCCCAAACGGCGGGCAGGGGCACGACGGATTGACAAGTGTGCCGGTTGAGGGGTTGTGTCAGTGCTAATACATGTCATTTCCAGCCCCTGATACCGGTCCTCAAGGAAGACAAGCTCCATCAACCGGGAACACAGGCGGGCCCTAAGCGGCAGGGACTGGGAACAATGCTGCACCGCATGGTATCCCAATTGGCTGGCAGGGTATGCTCTCGCTTGAGAGGATTGCTATGCTCAAGTTAGGCCTGGCGGCGGACCAGAAGGGCTCTTTAGGTTCAGGTCCTGGTGTGCGAGGCGGAGCCGCCCCTGAACTGGCAGACCTGGCTGGGATCAAGGAGTTCTTGCAGGCCGGAATGTCGTCAACGGTGGAGCTGCCAGCCCGGAAACGGCCTGAACTGACTCTGAACCGGGCGGCGGGCGGGCGGGCGGGCGGCAACGGCTCCTTCGGGGCCCCAGTCTTGCCAGCACGGTGACTGTGTGGTGGACTGTAGTGCGTTGTACAAGTCTCCATACCCAATGTGCCTGTGAGTGCCAACCACGGTGTGCTCCCACCGCAATACGAAGGGCTGTTATTCCTGAGCCTGTGTGGGCTCCACTCCTGCTCCCGCCTGGCGCTGCCTTGCTCTCTCCGCATGGGAATTGCTTTGATGGATGGAGATTTGATGTCATGGTGGCAGCTCTGGTCTGCCAGGAACGGGTGAGGTGAACCTTGATAGATGAGCCGGCCGGATGGCCCCATCGATCTCGACGAGTCAGAGGACCCCTTCTCGTGCTCGTACCTGCATGACAGGGCGGGGACTTGGAGAGGGCAAGCTGTAAGGTACGATGCCATATGCTGGGCACATGCACGTGAGCCGTGGCACATCAAATCATACCGACTTCTACACTACATCTTGCTGCGCTGCGCATCTTCCCTGTGCAGCCGGTCGCACCGTAGTATTCTAGCTAAGAGGCCTACCTTACTTATATATAGGGCTTTACTTATAATAAGGTTAAAAAGGTACTTCTACCTTATTAGTAATAAGGGCTTTATTTTATCTTACTTTATATTAGTAAATAAGAAAATATAATTATATTAAATATAAATTAATAAGGAAATAAGTTACTTTTAATAGTTTTATAATAATAAAATAATAATTAAATTATTAAAAAAGAAGTATTATTTTAAACTTAAAATAATATTTTTTAATTAATTAATAGAGTTATATTATATATATTCGCGCTAATAAAGTATAAAGGAAAATCCTATAGTAGGAGATTAAAAAAAATTAAAGTTAATTTAATAAAGTTATAAGTTTTATTTTAATATAAAAATATTATTTAATTATTATCTTAACTACCTCCTTTCTATTAAAACTAAATATTAATTTATAACTAATTTACTAAATCTTAATAAATACTATAATATATATACTACTATTAAGATTAAAGTTATAACTATATATATATATATATATATTTTATATTTATATAATATATAATATAATATATATATATATAGGTTTTATATATAAAAATAATTAAAATAG
>JUJX01000309.1:0-11468 GCA_000800745.1 Diaporthe longicolla
TATTAATATAATAATAAAAGTAATATTAAATAAAGCTTTTAAATAACTTATTTTTAATAATAAGTTAAAGCTTTATATTTAAAAATATACTAACTAAAAATTATTAGTATTTATAAAGTTTTAAATAAATATATTATTTAAAGAATTACTTTTAATAAAGTAATTACTTTAATAATATTAAAATAAATAAACTTTTAAGTTAATAAAGTTACTTTATTTAATTAATATTTATAAAATAATATATATTACTAATAAAAGTAAAAGATTAAACTAATATAATAACCTTTAAATACTATATTAAAATAGAACTATTTTAAACTATTATATTTAATTTTAAAGCTTTTTAAATTTAAATTTATATTATTAGTTTTAGAGTAAATATTAATATTTAAAGAGTATATTATTAAAAAACTCTTATTTTTAAGTAGTTTTACTTATAGAAAAAACTATAACTACTTTTATAAACTTATAAAAAGTAACTAAAAGAAAAAAGTATTATATTACTATATAAATAACTTTAATACTTTTATACTATTATATAATATTTATTATAAAAAAATATATAATATAATATTTAAATTAAATACTTTTAAAGTAATTTTATATTAATAATTAAGTTTTTTCTTTAATTATATTTAGTTTAATCTAATTTAATTTACTTTAAAATCTTAGAAAAAAAATTATTACTTACTTATAATAATACTATTATAAAGTATAAGTATTATATTTTTTATAAACTTTATATAGAAGAAATATAAATTAATAAAAAGTTAAATAAATTAATAAAAAGTTAATTAAATATATAATATATTATTTAATATTTAATAGAATTTACTTTAAATAAAAAAAATTAGTTTATATATAAATTATATTAGTAAGTATTAATAATAATTCTTACTTTAATATATACTTTTATTTTATAATATTCTAGTTAATTAAGTTAGTATATTATATTAAATTAAAAAATAGTAAAAGTTTAAGTTTAATTTAATATTAAATACTAACGAGTAATGTATACTAGTGAGCGATATACTTTTTAATACTAAGAGTATAATAATTTAAATTATAGTATTATAATTAGAAAAATTAATTAAATTTAATTAGAATTAGAATCTATAAATAATTCTATATCTTTCTTATAAGTTTATATATTATACCTAGTTTTACTATAGTTATTATAATATTATTTAGTTAGTCTACTATAAACTAACTCCTTAGTATTACTACTTATTTTACTAGCTAGCTACTTCTCCTTTTCCTTCTTATTAATTAACTCTTTAACTTCTTATATAGTAAGTACTTCTCTATCTTATATATATATTTTTTTAGCTTTTTAATACTTAGAAAGTACTATATTTATAGCTTAAAAATTATTAGTCTTTTAGGTTAAAAGTATAACTATATAAGCTAATAACTATATACTCTTTACTAACTTATTAATAGTAGCTAAAATTAGTATTAAAGAGCTTCCTTAATAATAAAAGATTTAGTCTTTAATTAAAATTAACTAAGAAACTACTTATATTAAATTATATAGTATTTAAGAGACCTAAGGTATAAGTAGTACTAAGGAACCTAGTATAGCTATTAGTATTTAAATTTTAATATCTAACTTAGAAAGTATAGCTTCTTAGTTAAATAAAATAAGGCCTACTCTTTTAAAACCTCCCTTAATAATTTCTAGCTTAAAAACCCTTTTATATATAATATAAAAGGTAAAGAAGAACTCTATCTTATTAATATAAATAATCTAAGTCTTACTAAACTAGTTAATTTCTATACTATATACCTTCTTTAATAGACTAAAATACTTAATATCTAGTAGTTAAAGTAAATAAGATAAATAAGAAGGTATATAAAGAGTAATAATATTCTAAGACTTATAATATTACTTAAAATCTATAAAATAATAGCTCCTATACTTATTAAAGACTAATAGTTAGTAGATACTCTTTATATATAGTATAGTATATTTTTTAAAGTACTAAATCTATTCTATAGTAATTTTATTAGTTATTTAATTATTTAAACTTATATTAATTACCTAATTATCTAGAAAGCTACCCTTAGTATACTAACTTATAAGGTATATCTTAGTTTTAATAATTAAGAATAATAGTCTATACTACCTATCCTTACTAATTAATTTAATAGCTATTACTTATTATTAATTCTTAAGCTATATTTATTTTACTTATCTTTACTAATTAAAATATATAATTATTATTTTAAGTAATCTAATACCTATTATAAAACCTAACTTATTAAAGTTATAAGTATTATAGTTAAAGATACTATATTTATTATATATATTAGATATAAGGTTAAACTATATATTTATTATATTAAGATCTTTATATAAAGCCTTTTAGTAGTTATATATATAATTAATATATATTTTAAGATATAGTTTTAATAAGATAAGTTTTTCTACCTAGTTAATTCTAATAATACTATTATTATAGTTATAAAGTAAAAAATTTACTATATCTTTAATATCTTTAAGAATAAGTAAGTATCTTTATAAATCTTAATTAAGTATATATTAAATAAATACCTCCTTTTTTATTTTTATTAATTTTTTATTATTAAAGTAAGTATTATATTATATAGTTTAGCTAATTATTCTATAATAAAAGGTAAACTTAAAGACTTAGTAGATATTAGCTATATATTATCTATTTAATTTTAAGTTATTTTAAAGAGCTTAAATAGTAAGTTTAATTTTATCTTTTTTTATTTTATTTATTTTAAAATATAATATAAGAAAATATAGTTATAAGATATACTATAATAGTTTTAGAAAAAGTATATCGCTTACTAGTATATATTACTTATTAGTACTTAATATTAACTTTAAAAGAAATAATTTTTTAAAGCTTACTTATTATTTAATAAAAAGACTACTAGTATAGGAATAGGGGTAAGTATAATATAATTACTTATAAGGTTATATAACTAATTTATAAGTATATAGTAAAGGTTTAGCTTTCTACTTTTTAGATATAGGTTCTTCTTTCTAATATATTAATTAAGTAATATAACTATAACTTTTATATATATATATAAGACCTATACTAATATAAATAAAATAAAAATAAAAATAATTAAAACTTATCTTTTTTAAAATATATTATTTTATTATTAAAAGTATTTTTTAAAAATATATAATATATAAGGAATATAATAGAAAAAGGAGTATTATAAAGGAAGTTAAAGATTCTTTATATAGAGAAGTATAAGAGTATATATTAAGTAATTACTAACTTTGTGGATAAGGTATAAGCTGCTGGTAGGTAGTCTAAAGGCTAAGAAGATAATAAATAGACAGTTACATAGTTGAACAAAAAAACATAAGGTGGCCAAAGCCCTTGGAAGTAAAGGCTGTAGTACGCATCCTAGACAGCTCTGGAACTGATGTCGGGACACATCCAGGGCTGCCAAGCATCCTCCAATCAAGTTTCTCTCTTTCATCAAAGTCCACGGCATATAGGTGATAGGAGCCAGCCACTTCTCCCAGACGACAAATCTCATCATGCTGGCCAAGCCAGTGAGAAGCATCGCGATAATACCTGTGTTTCTGTAACCATTGTTGACCATGTTGGCGAGTGTGGCAGCAAGGAGTGTTAGGCAACTGCCACAGCCAAGATGACACCAGGAATGTCAAGCCCAACAAAGAAAATCGATCCCATAGTCTTCCTTTTGACCATTCGATGTTGTTCTTGTAGCGCTCTCTGCCCTATGTTTCTGCAGAGAAGCATGACTGGGCTGAAACAGGATAGTAGTGATCGGGAAAGTAGACACATTAGACCAGTTAAGACAAACAATCCGTAGGCTCTACCAAAGGCATCGATAACTCTTACCATGAGTGTCCTGGCATAACCCAATCCGCTTATACAACCGTGAAGACGTGAAGCAGCTTGTTTGCTGAGACATCGGGCAAAATATATGGTAAAGGCTGGGAATAACGGTTCCAACAAAAACATTGACGAAGTTCGCACTGCAAATGCTCCATAGAATTTTTCAACTTGAAAGACTCTGGCATCTATTTTGTGATGAGAATGGAGATCCTGACTCACAGCGAATGGCCGTCCAAAGCCCGTTGCAAGCTACAAAGATGACCTTAATCGCCGGTTTCTCCCACGCACCCCTGGCAGCGTACCCCTGTCGGTTTTCGCGGTGGGTCTCGACCCGACGTGAATAATTTCCATTTCTTCTTTCGTTGAGTCGCATAGTGGACAAATTGGCAGAGGACGTGAGCTGTATCTGGCCTCATCCGGTAGTGGCCTTATTGGAGATTGATTGTTCCAATTGGATGTTATATTCAACTCAATAGCAGCTGGGTTATTCCCTTTCTGGCTGTATGAAGGGCGAGGAAGCTAGACTCGACTGTGTTGGGGCCCTCTTTTACCACGAACGGCGCCGCGCCGTGCTATCACCGTTCAACGCCGTTTCTTGAAAGGGCCATGCCATAGAAGCTTGTTCCACAGGCATGTTGCCCTGAGTAGGTTTGTTACATTAGGTATTACCTTATAGGAGGCTGTGTTGATAGAAATTACTTAGGAGAACGGATATTCGCACCTAAAAAAACGGATAGTATACTAGTTATTAAAATAAGTATATAATAAAATTACTAAGTTAATTCTTATATATATTATATTAATTTATATATACTAAATATCCTTTAAATTTCTATTTTATTCTTATATAGAACTTAACTTTATAATTATTATTATAAAACTAATATTTAATAAATAGTATTGTATTTTAAATTTTTTTTTAAAAAAAAGCTTTATATTTTACTTTTAATTTTAACTTTAAATTATATTTTTCTCTAATTATAAAATTTAATACTATAATATTTTATAAAATATAAAGTATTTAACTATATTTTTATTATAATTATAACTTTATTAATACTTAAGTTATAATTTTATAAAGTAAATATTATTTAGTAAATAAAAACTTAAATAAAAATATAATTATATTTTTAATAACTCTACTTTTTATATATTTAAATACTTAAAAAATAAAACTAAAGTAAATTTAAAATAATATATATATATATTAATATATAGCTTAAAAATTTAAAAAAGAGTATTTATAGGTATACTATCCGTTTTTTTAGGTGCGAATATCCGTTCTCTTACTTAAGTACCTTAGCACTTAAGTACTTTAAATCTTATACGTCGGTACCTAGCGAGGCACTTAAACAGTGAGCCCTATATATAAAGGCCTCTAATTAAAGATTTAAGTTCTTTAATAATAGAAAGGTTAAAGGGCCGTTAATTATAAGCTAAGATAGTCTATATATTATAAGCACGGGACTCTACTATTATATAGTTAGATTATATATATAAGTAGTCTTTCTATACTTACTATTTATAGTTAGAAAACTAGTTAACTTACTCTATTCGATATGCCCTGCTCGGATTTGTAACACTATGTATGAGAGCTTTGAGAGTAATACACTGAGCGATGTACACTTCGGTTTGCCGGTAGACCTAATCCCAGCTGCAGTGCTGACATTTGATATTGCGGGGACCCACTTTTGACCGCACCCGACCATGCGGGCTGGCTCGGGCTTGCTTAGCCAACACCGCACCACACCGCATCTCAAGCAAATCGTAGCCCCTGTACTGCTGATTATGCGAGAAAATGCGGCATTGGATGAATGGGGTTTTCAAATCATGTTGAATATAGACGAGAGGCCGAAGTATCACTACGATGAAATGATATAAATGCCGTCTACCCATTTGCCATTGAACGCAACAGAAGGAGCACGAGGACAACGTTTGAGCCATCACCAACTTCAAACTCCTTTCTATAGTTGATCCGCATTACCTGAGTAGTACGCTGTTATTCATCCCAAAGGAACCGAGCTCTTCACCCACCTTCCAACCAAAAATGTCCAAGATCGTCACCATCATCGGCGCCACCGGCATCCAAGGAGGCTCGGTCGTCAGGGCGCTTCTAGACAGCCCGCAATACTTTGTCAGAGCAGTCACGCGCAACACTGAGAGTGATACTGCCAAAGAATTTGCAGCTCGCGGTGTTGAGGTAGTCAGGGCTGATATCAACGACGTCGCATCCCTCCGGGAGGCCTTTGCTGGCAGCTATGCTGTCTTCGCTGCGACCAACTTCTTCGAGGCGTTGCCAACGCTCAGCATTGAGAAGTCAATGGAGATAGAGACCCGTCTGGGGAAAAACCTCGCGGACGCAGCGGCTGCGACCGAGTCTCTAGAGCACTACGTGTGGTCCACCCTTCCCAATTCACGCAAGAACTCAGGGGGGAAGGTTGTGGTTCCCTACTATGAGAGCAAGAACCGCGTGGACGACCACATCAAAACTCGTCATCCGCAGCTGCTACGCAAGACCACTTTCCTCTGGCTTGGTTGGTATGCAAGCAACATGAACTACCCATGGTACCGGCCGAGCGAAGTCCACACAGCCGGAGGCGACAGGTCGTACATCCAGCTACTGAGTGTGCCGACGTCGGTCAAGATCCCGTTGCTCGGGGATGAGAGAGTAAACCCGGGGCTTTTCGTGCGAGCCATCCTCGACCGCCCGGGCCTGACCCTTCCAGCCAAAGCCGTGGCGGGCGTGGACGAACAGCTGGCGCTCTCGGAGGTCGCGCGAGTCTATGGCGCAGCGCAGGGCATCAATGTGCGAAGCGTGCAGATCACCAAGACGGACTACAATCAGCTATGGCCTATCTGGGGCGATTTGATGGACGTATCGCATTCCTACATGGAGGCCATGGACGGCAATGGGTTCAGCAGCGTTGACGAAGACGTCCTGTCTAAGGAGGATCTCGGGGTAAAAGGCCTGATTGGGACGGCGCAGGCATTCGCACAAAGCAAGACTGAATGAATCCCTCTAATTGGAATAGCACAACCTGCAAGATCATAGCAGTAGCTATTACCGGTGTCTAGTGTTGACAGACACATAGGATGTTATTAGAATAAAAGAAACGCATGAAAAGATCACTCACCTCAACGAGCATCACTGCACTACAGACCGACTTATTAGCACGGTGCGCAGTGATGGATTGGTCAGCGGCTGTATTGTCATCAACTGCCCTCACCGGCACAGCACTAAACTATTCTTGTATGCCTTGCGCCCTTCCCATGACGCACTCCGCACTCCAGTCCCACCAGTCCCATCCACTGCCCGCTTACGCGCAGGGGTTGCCCGGCTTTGCTTGCCCTTCCGTCTCTGATATGACCAGCGACCTGTTCTGACTCTCGAGAGCCACCACCCACATCAATACCTAGGTACCTAGTTATGTCTCTACGACGCAAGTCTTGCGACGCATGTCAGTCTCACTCTTCTCCTTCAGACTCCACTCCATAGCTGGCGGCTAACTTGTAAAGGCTTCAAGGGCCGTCGGAGATGCGACCGTGGGTTACCTGCCTGCAGCACCTGTCGGCGTACCAAGAAGAGCTGCCATTATATATATGCGTCGGTGACTTCTGCCGGTCTGCTCGATGGCTCACGTTCCGTGGATGGGGACGCTTCTGAAGGCTTTGCCGCCCCGACAGATGTGGCTATTCTTGACCATGGCAGCGACCAATTCGGTTCAATGTCTGGTCAGGGACGGCCAGTCAGTGACACCGCTAGAGCGTTGAAAGCAATGCACAGCGATTCTATAGGACTGCAATCGAACCCGATCGTGTCGTCGACATCATCGGCATTATTCAACGTGCCGCCAGCAAGGCCAAAGTCAAACATCCCCAACTTCCTGGGGTGCCTCGGCGAGGTGCAGCGCATGGAAGGAAGCACAGACAGCTGGAGCTGGGTCATTAGCGAGCTCAAGCGCTGCCCACGAGACCTAGCCGTTCGCGGCGAGACCCTTTTCCTGCACAGGAATCTCTACCGTGATGAGATGCCAAGATCGATACGAGCGGCGCTGGGCAACTCAGCGGCCTTCTGCACGCTCGACGAGGACAAAAGACAGCTCCTCTTCCGTGCACTTGACGCCGAGGTATTGGAACTGGTCAGAATGGATGCAGGCGAGAACCGCTGCGTGGAAGATGTTCGTACGAGTAATATCAGCGGTAACGCCAGCGGACTGACTCTCATCGACGAGCTGGCACGGCTGCAGGCCTTCACGCTGTACCAGATGATGCGGATTTTTGGTGGTGGGCTGGAGCAGCAGGTCATTGTCGATCAGGAACGAGATCTTCTTACGACGTGGGCTCTGCAGCTGCTCAGGCGATCGATGGCTGAGCTCGGTGGCACCGGCCACCATGAACCGAGCGCCCATCGTGATGTGGCTAGCTGGCAAACCTGGATTTTGGGCGAGAGCATCCGCAGAACCGTCATGGTCGTCTACATGTTCTATGGTGTCTACTCACTAGCGAAGCAAGGCTACTGTGTCGAAGTGCCCACCCTCGCCAAGCTCCCCGTGTCAAAGGCGCCGGCTTCGTGGTATTCGGAAGCTGCTTACATGGCCCAGGGACCAAGTGATGAGGGACCGCAAACATGGACATACGAAGAATTCACAGATTCCTGGATGAATTCGCCACCACAAACGGTAGATTCGTTTCATAAGTTTCTTATGGTCCCTTGTAAGGGTCTAGAAGTAGTGTCTCCTTGATGTAATGTAAATGCCTTGGTGGAGAGAGTAATGGCGATCTGAAATTGAAAAGCTTTGTGGAATATTCTGTCATAATGTACAAAACCTATCGATCACATGCAATGGATTTTGATGTAGGTATATGGTAGGTTCCTATTTAATACCAGGAATATTGGCAGTAGTATCGCCATTCTACCACTGGCAAGTGATATTGGAGTTTGATGTGGTAAAGCTTTTATGCTTTTATCCAAAAGTATGCCTATTCGGGACAGCGAGATGATTGACAGCATTTTCAGTCAGACAAAAACTTCTCTATGAGCTCACTGTGATTGCAAAGATTTACGCAGTCAAGGCACTCTACAGTCTCACACCACAAACAAGATTGCTTGCGAACAGGGAGATGCTCAATTTTCATGATCTGCTATACACACTCAAACCTATGGCCATGTTCATTTCGCGGCCGTATGGTCTCAAGTGCTCGGATACCAGTTGACCGCAATGTAGCAACTGTAGCCGCACAGCAAATCCATCCTAGTCCGTGCGTGTTAATAAAGAGTTCTTATACTCTGACCCAGACAATTATTGTCTGGCGTTTCACTGCCTCAACGACTAGACTTGGTCCTATTTCGAAGCTTCACTCCCCAATTCCACAGAATTGCAGGAGTTGGCAGTCCGAAGAAAAGACTAGAAAACCCCAGAAAACCCCAGAAAACTGTTTCCCCACCCGTAGCCTAGAACAGAATACATGCTAGGTACAAAGGGCGGGAATAAGAAAGCAGTCAGACACCGCAGAAACTGGCTCGCGGCAAGCGCGCTGCTCGTGGTATTGAGATGTCCACCCGTAAATGAAGAGGCCTACGGAGCCCAGTCCTATGGCGACCACTGCGCAAATCGTCTCGCGTCTAAGGATGGCGCAGTCCCCACCGACGCCTCTGTGCTTTCCGGTGCACTGGTCTTGGAAGCGGAAGAGTTGCCTCCACTTCCCGACGGGCCTAGTGCTTGGACTCGCATAACCCAACTTCTCCGACAGTCCGAGGCTAGTGTATATCCGATCATGAAATGCAGTTTATTGACTCAAGCAGTATTCTACAAAATCACGGAATTACACAACTTCATTCGCCCTGTAGTACGGCAGCACTTTTACCGCTCACCCAGGACCTCAGAATGCCTCAACATCAGAATACATGCCTCTTTGTGGACAATGACTGCAAGACATCAGTCATCAGAAACTTTCCACTGCCTGCTCCAGGGGACGACGAGTATCTGATCGAAGTCCTATACTCGGGCGTCAATCCGGCTGACATAAAACACGCCCCAGGACTCGGCATTCGAAATGTCGTGATGGGTTATGATTTCTGCGGCCGCGTCTTGCGCGCCCCAAAAACACCACCGGCTGGAACCGGCCATGCCAAGTTCGCAATTGGTGAGCTTGTGGCCGGCATGTAAGCATGAGTTTTCAACAATCCCCATCTTCCAGGTTTCGATGTTATAAAACGCAACACTTTGTGATCCGTAGCAGGACTAACGTCACTTGTAGGACTCCTACAGGAGTTGGACGGCCGCAGAAGTACGGCTCGCACCAGGACCAACTGGCCGCCCCCGAGGACATGATATTCAGCGTACCCGAGAGCCTTCCGCCTCAGGAAGCCGCTGCGCTGACCGTGGTCACATGTACGGCCGCTGATGCGCTGTACGGCTTCTTCAAGGCCGCACCGCCAGATGAGAATGGTTTACAGGGACAAAACCACGGCTCATTATTAGTTTGGGGTGGGTCAACCGGTGTCGGGCTCAGTCTGATTCAACTCGCCCGGGCGAGTGGTATCTCATCCATTATAGCCACGGCATCCCCGGCCCGGCACGCACTGCTCCAGGACCTCGGCGCGACCCATTGCTTCAACTACAAAGACCCGGATGTCACAAGCAAGATCCGGGCAGCCATACACGAGTCGTCAGGGGGCAAATTGTCTTACGCAATCGACGCGGCGGGCTCTATTGAGGCTGTTAGGCGGATTAATCAACTGGTGCAGCCCGAGACAGTTTTCCTAAGCACGGTCGTTCACCCGGGCAAGCCTGGTCTGAAGATGCCCCTAGCTTGCACCCGAAGCGACGTGGCTTTGCGTCTCCCAAATGGAATGGACCTTACTGTACCTGCGCGGGTGGAAGACTGGAAGAAAACATGGGGCGCTGTGAAGTGGGCTGTATCTCACTATGGCAAAAGCTTTCGTATGCCAGCAGTCGAGGTCTTTGATGGGAAGGCAGAGGATGCTATGGAGGAGCTTCAAAAAGTTTCGGCTCAAGGGAAATTCGGAAAGTTGGTGATTAAGCACCCTCTGAATTAAGTCCTTGAGGAGCAAAAACCATTGTCCAGAATGTAATTGCCCAAGTTGAGGATGAACGGACGCGCGATACTTTGAGATGCGACCAAATACAACTCAAGCCACAGAGTCCAGTGTCCGTCTTAAACAGGCGGAAAAGTGACAGCAGCTCTCGTGCCTCTCCTCCATAGATCGCTGCCGTTCTACAACTGTAAAACGGAATAGAATCATTCATTTCTATACCTTAGTAGAGTTATAGACCTGAATGCTGAACGACGGCTTTACATACTTAGAGTTAAATAATTTATATAAGTTAAGCGTCTACATAGCGGGAATATAAGGGCTAAAATATTAAAGGTTTAAAAGAATATTTAATATTTAAGTAAATATTAAATATTTAATTATTATAATAATATAAGTATATAAGTATTAAATTCTAAGTTTAAAAGATTTAAAATTATAGTTTTTTAGTTAAAATATTTTTATATAATATTATAAAAGTTTATTTTAATTTTTAATTAATTTATAATTATAATTATATTACTTATATAACTTTTTTATAATACTTTAAT
>JUJX01000309.1:11643-52899 GCA_000800745.1 Diaporthe longicolla
TATTATATATTTTAATTTTATAAAGTTTTATATTTATATACGTTTTATTAACTTTATTATTTATATTATTATTTATAAACTTTAAATTTTATATATAATTTTAGTTTTTTTATTAAATTAAAATTTATAATTAAAGATTATAATAAAAGATTATAATAAAAGATTATAATAAAAGATTATAATAAAAGAAAATATAATAAAAGAAAATATAATACTACCTAATTAAAATAATTAAATTAAACTATAAATTAAGAATATATAGTATAATAATATTCTATTAGTATATAGCTATAATTAGAAACGTGTCTACTATAAATATTTATTTTAAAATATATATTTCCGACTATTTTAATTACTTTCTTTTAGTTTAGCTTTAGAAAACTATATTTTCCTATTTTAATAAAACCTTTTACTTTAAAAAGTACTTTATTATCTCTAATAAAAAAGAAGGTTATTTTAAAATTATTAATTATAGCTTTAAAAGGAAATTTTTTCTTATTTTTAAAAAAGATTTTATTTAAAATAATATTCTATTATATTTAATAAAGGAGAAAGTTATTTTATAGTAGTTAAAATATAACTTTAAAAGAAGATATTTTCTTATTTTTAAAGAAGGTTAATACTTATATAGTTAGTCTTATACTTAATACCCTTTATACTAATAATATAAAAAGTATAGGTTCGAATCTTATTAGATTACTTAACTAACTAACTACTTTTTACTATATTAAATATTTACTATTATTAATAATATATTTATTTAAAGTTTTATATTTAAAGCCTCCCTTTTTATATAACTTTAAATATTAAAACTTTATAAAGTAAAAAGCTAAGTTATTTTTAAATAAATAGCTATATAATTAAATTTTAAATTTAAATATAAAAGTAAAGCTACTTTTAAACTTAAATTAGAAACCGTTATTTTAAATAAGATATTAACTTATATATACTTTTTTCTTTTTAAAAAAGGTTATCTAAATAAAGAATAAGTTACTTATCTTTTTAATTTATTATTATATACTTTAATTAAATATTTTAAAATAGTAAAAAAAGATATTATAGTTAATATAATTATTAATATTCTATATAAGTATACTCTTTTTTAATATTTATATTTTTATTTAACTTTTTTATATTTATAGTTAACTTAGTAGGAAGCTAATTATTTAAATCTATTAAATTACTATTATTCTTACTATTTTTACTATTACTTTCTTTACTAACTTATTAAAGTTTAATTATAAAAAATAATTTAATATTAATACTAATAGCTTATATAGTTACTAGTTTTCTTATTACTAACTTTTTTATTATTATTAACTTAGCTTTTTTATAAAATAGCTTTCTAAAGTTATTAAAGTTAAAGTTACTTATTAAATACCTTTTTTAAACTTTTAAAACTATATTAAACTAGTTAATACTAAGGTTTATAAACTTTAATATCTTATTAATAAACCTATAAACTTTATAATAGTTAATTTTAAATATATAATTAAATTTAACTACCTTATTTAACTTTTTATATAAATAAAATAAATTATAGTTAATATAGTTAAACTTCCTAAGTTTTATAATTAAACTAATATTAAATATTTACTATATTATAATACTAATACTTTTAGTTTATTAAAGTAAAAACTTAGTTATTAAATATATATTTTTAATAATTAGTATATAAAAACTTTTAATACTAATATTTAATAAAATATAAACTTTAAAAAACTTATTAAGTAAATTTAATAGTAGTATTACTTTATTATAGTAAACTATTTATAAATTAAAAAGTAGTTTAATAAACTACTTTTTATTTATTAACTTTTTATTATTTCTAAAAATATTATTATAAAAGTATTAAAATAATTTATAAGCTATAATATATTTATTATTAGCTTTATACTAATATTTAATATAGTTTAATATTTATTTTTAAAAGTAAACTTTATAAATACTATTTTTAAAAATAAGTTTTAATAAAGTATATTTAATAATTACTTTTATAAGAAAACTTACTAGCTTTTTTACTTTAATTTAAAAGTATTTAAATATTTTTCCTTAGTTTTTTAATACTACTACTTTATATTTAATAATTTTAAATATATTAAAGTTTATAAATATTATTTATTTATTATTATAAAACTTCTTATATAGTTTATTTATAATAAGTTTAATATTTAATAAAATCTTATACTTTTTATAAAATATAAAGTATTTAATAATAAAAAAGTTAAATTATATATATATTAAAACTAATTATTTTAATATTCTATTATTAACTTATTATATATTTTATAATAACTTTAAAGTTATTTTATTTTATACTTCTTTTTTTTATTAATATAAAATAAATAACTATTATTATTATTTATATAATAATTAAAGTATTAATAATAGTAAAATATTTATTATAAGTATATTAAGTTTTAAAAATAAAGGAGGAAGTAAAATTTAAAAGTTTTAATATTAAAGTATATTAAGTTATAATATTTATATTTATATTCTTTAAAAAAGTTATACTTTATAAAGTAATAGTTTAATAAAATAATCCTTAAAACTTATAGTAAAGAAGGCTTAAATTATCCTTAAAGAATTATTAATTTAAAGTTATAGTTATTTAAAGATTTCTAAAGAAAGAGTAGTAAAGCTATAATCTAATATTATAGGAGGTATAGTAGCTATTTAGGCTAATTAGCTAAGTAGATTACACGGACCTACTAGTTAGGTCCTATATACGTTTAGCTTATAGCTTTAATATTTATTAGTTTATTTAAAATTAAATTTTAAAACTATTTATTTTAATATTTAAAGTAATTAAAATAAATATTATATTAAAAGCTATATTAATAAAAAATAAAGAATAAAGTTATTAATATTTAATTAAAGTATAATAATATTAAATATAAAATTAAATAAGGTTTTTATATATATTTTAAAGTTTATTATAATTTATAACTTTTTATTAAAAGAGTTATATAATATAAATAATAGCTTATTTAATAAAATATTTAATAAAAATACCTTACTTCTTTTTTAAAATAAGTAATACTTTTATTTTTTAATTATATTTATTAAATTAAATAAAAATAGTATATTTCTAACTTAAAAAATAAAAAAGTATATTAAATAAAAATCTTTAATATAAGTAAAAAGCTTTATATTATTAAAAGATATATTATTAAAGCTAACTTAGTTTTTAAATAATATAATATTTTATAAATTAAATTACTTTTTATATATATTATATAAAATATATTATTTAATTAATAGAATTAAAATATTTACTTTATTAATTAAAAAGTATATTACTTTATTTATAAAAATATTATTTTAATTATTAAAGTTAAATATTAGTTAGTTATTATTTTATTATATATCTTTAAACTCTTTTTTTACTTTAATAAACTTATTTAAAATATTAAAGAATATAAAGAATATAACTTATATTTAATTTTTAGCTTTATATAAATTAACTTTATTAAGATTAACTTTAATTATATTATAATTATACTTCTTTAAACCTTTTTTAATCTTTTTTAATCTTTTTTTAAATAAAGGTAATAAAGTATATAATTATTTAATACTTTTATTATAGTAAATATAGTATATAAAGTAGGGTTTAACTATATTATATTTATATATATATTATAGAAGGAAGGTAATCTTATAAGAAGGTTTACTAAAGCTTTTTAAAATAAGTTTAAAGAAAGTAGTTTATATATCTATTAGCTAATAAGTAACTAATAGTTAGCTATTAAACCCTATAATTACTTATCTATATATAGGTATAACTATACTCTATAAGTACCTATTATAAGTACTAAGGTTATAGAAAAGAATATAATATCTTTATTACTTTCTACTATAATATAGTTAACTAGAATCCTTTATATAAGTATAATATTCTTTAATTAATTCCTTAATATACTTAAGATTATACTTTATTTTTTATTTATTATACTAGGAACTATATCTCTTCTATTATATAAGGTATTTAATTATTTTATTAAATAGTTTATATAATAACCCTACTTATAGGTTCCTTTAGGGTTATAAAAAGGGACTTAAAGCTTTAATATAGAAGGAGTAAAAGGGGGTAAGAATTAGTCTTACTATAAACTACTACTTATAATAAAGGTCTTTTCTCTAACTATTATAAGTCTATTATACCTAGTGAATATACTTATAATAATTCTAATTCTTCTTTTATAATACTACCTATAATACCCTTATAAATTAATCTTATAAAGGGAGTGTCTTAAGTAAGTTAAAGTAATAGGGAAGGGAGTTTAGGTACTATTTAAATAGAAGAGGCTTTATAACTATAGTAAGAAAATTAGTGTTTATAAAACTAGCTTAACCTCTTACTAGTTACCTAATTAACCCTAGAGAAATAACTAAAGGACTTTAAGCTAGCTAATATTATAATACTATTTATAGGTTACTCCCTATAATAGTATAATAGCTAGATAATAGATCTTAAATAAGTATATATCTTTTAACTCTAATCCTTTTATAATAACTATATAAAGGTAATTTATACTTTAGATTATATAGATAAGGAGTGTTAAAACTATTAGGATATATATATAAAGTTTTAAATTAAAGATAATTACTTAGCTTTTAACTATTATAAGTAGGAGGATTTCTAAGTCTTTAGTATAAATTATAAGAAAGACCTTTAGAATATTACTAGGTCTATTTAAACCTTACTAAATAATATCTATTAATAGGAGAAATAAGACTTATAGAGCTTTTATTAGTACTTTAAGACTTTTAAACTAGAATAAGAACCTTATAGTAACTAAGAGTAGGTAGATTTCTTCCTTTTCTAACTTATTATTTAACTTTTAAGCTAAATTTATATAACTTATATAATAAATCTATTTAAAGAATAGGATAAGATAGTTATACTAACTTAAGTAATCTAGGTTAGTATACTAGAATAAGTAAGAAAATAAAGATAGGAGGAAATAAACTAAGCTAATAAGGGAGGAATTATAGAAACCTCTAATAAGAGATATAAGGGAATACTATTTAAATTTATACTAAATAGGAGAGGGGGAAGTTTTAACTCTACTTATATATAGTATTATATAGGCTAAGCTTATAGGGGCTAGGTTAGATAGGGTATAAATATTAGGGATTAGAAACTCTTTAGAAACTCTAATAAATTATCCTTTATATAGAATCTCTCTAATAAGTATAGTAACCTTATAAAGTACTTCTACTATAGAAGTACTTCTTACTATTTAAACTAGTACTTAGTACTTATAACTATTAAAGCTTAAGTAAGTAATATAAGGGGATAAGGAACCCCTTATTCCTAAAGGTATTATAGAAGTTAGGGATTTAGAGGAGTTTAAGATAGGGGCTTTTTAAGCTTTTATTTAAAGGATAACTTTTTTATTTAAAGATAACTATATTTAGAGAATCTAATAATAGAGGTAAAGAATATCTTTATAATCTTAGACTAAGTAGCTATAGAAAGGGGTTTAAAATAGGTAAAGATAGACTTTAATATTTAGTTTTAGGTTAATTTAATTAGTATTTTCTTTATAAAATAGTATTAATTCTTAGAGTTATTAAAAGCTTTAGTATTTTTAATTAGTATTTAATATCTTAATATCCTTACCTTTAGTATCTATAAAGTTCCTTTTTTATTATATAACTATTATAGAAACTATAAGGAAGTAATTTAAGATTATATTATAATAGAATACTATTATACTAAATCTATAATCTTTCTAGGGATCCTAGGGTTAGAAGCTTTCTATCTAAGAATAGAATACTTTTTAAAGGATTAGTAGTTAAAGTAGGATAGTATTTATACTAGGGAATAGTCTTTATAGGCTTTTTATAAGGGCTTAAAGAGGATTATAATCTATTACTCTATAGTCCTCTTAGAAGGACTTCTAGGATCTTTTAAGGTTTTTAAATAGGATTCTTAGAATCTAAAAGGAATAGATAAGGTTAAGAAATCCTCCCTAGATACTACTAAACTATACTTTTACTTTAAAAGGCTTAAACCTTTTTTTATTAAAGAATAGGTAAAAAGCCTTTTTTTAATATAGATAGCTAATTATACTATTAATTTATTCTTTAGAATCTTACTATTTTTTCTTTTACTATACTCTTTATTTAAACTAGAATTAAAAGTACTATAAGAATAGCTTAAAGAGAGTTTAGCTATAAGATAAATTATTCTAAATAAAAGCTTTATAAGGGTTTTAATTCTATTTATATTAAAGAAGGATAGGATATTATATTTATATATAGACTACTAAGTATTAAATAATATTACTATAAAGAACTAGTATCTTTTTCTTTTAATATCTAAGATTTTAAACTAGTTATCTAGTACTTAATTCTTTTCTAAGATTAATTTAATTAATATATATTATTAGATTTATATATAAGAAGGGGATAAATAGAAGACTACTTTTTAAATATATTATAGTTATTATAAGTTCTAGGTTATACCTTTTAGGTTAATAAATACCCCTATTACTTTTTAGTCTTTTATTATAAAAGTCTTAAAAGATTATATTAATATTTATATAATAGTATACCTAGATAATATTTTAATTTTCTCTATAAATAAAGATAAGTATAAGAAGTATCTATGAACTATTATTAATTACCTAGTTATAGCTAAGTTATATAGTAATATAAAGAAGTATAGTTTCTTTTAAAAGGAGGTAGAATTTTTTAGGTTTATTATTAGACTAGATAGGGTATAAATAGACTTATCTTAGGTTTAAATAATTTATAAATAGCTCTTACTATAGATATTTAGGAATATATAAGTTTTCTTTAGGTTTTATAATTTCTATTATAGGTTTATTAAAGGTTATTTAAAGGTTACTTATCTTTTAAATAATTTATTAAAAAGGATAAAGAATAGATAAAAGCTAGGTAGGGTTAATATACTTTCCTTAGAAATATCTATTATATAAAGAGCTTTTAAAGACTTTAAAATAAGGTTCTAATAGATCCTACTTCTCTAATACTTTAACTCTTTACTACTTATTTAAATAGAATATAATATATTAAATAGAGTAGCTACCTTAGTAATCTTTTAGTAGTATTCTTAGGGAGATAAATATATTTAGTATTTAGTTATATTCTAGTTTAGGAAGTTTATAAAGGCTGAATTTAATTAGATTACTTATAATAAAGAGTTAAGTATTATTATAAAAAGTTTTAAATATTAGAGATAATATTTTAAGGGGGTTTATAAGTCTATTATTATTCTTTCTAACTATTATAATCTTAAGGGATTTATAGACTAAAAAGAACTAATTTAAAAATAGGTCTAATAGCTTATATATCTCTTAAGATTTAATTTTATAATTAAGTATTATCTAGAGAAGATAAATTTTATAGATATACTTTTATAAAGGCTAGACTATATATCTTTTAAAAAGTTAATAAACCTAAGGTAAATCCTAATATTAAAATTAAAGATAGCTATAGTTATAAAATAAAAGGGATAAGATTCTTTTAAAGTCTAACTATTATATAGTTAGAAGGTTATAATAAAAGGTATAAAAGTATTAGAAAGATTAGAATATAATCCTCTCTTAACTAAGTATTAGTTTAACTTTATAGGGTTATTATTAAAGTAGGTTATTTTAAGAGTCTAGGCTTAGGTATATACTATTAGTGCTAGTATAATATACTATAGGTCTTACTCTCTACTAATAGAGTTAATATATAAAGCTTAAGAATATAACCTAAACTTTTAAAGAAAGGTATTAAAAGTTAATTTAGCTAACTTAGAAGAGTAGGTAGGATTTAGGTATAAAGTTTAGAATAGACTCTTATACTAAAAGGGATATATATATATACTAGAATAAGAAGTATTAAGGTAAGAAATCCTCTAAACCTATTATAATAAGCTACTAAGTAGGTATTAGGGTTAATTAAAGATTTAAAATCTTATTAAATAATACTTCTATTAATCTAGTTTAAAAGCTTTTATAGTAAAGTATATATACTTATATATAATATATTAATATAACTCTACTCTATATTATTATTTATATAGAAAGCTTGCTTTACTCCTAATTCCCTTATAATTAATATAAGAATTAAGTATAGATTTTATTATAAGACTTCTAATAGCTATAGTAGAGTAGTAAGAAGTAGATATAATCTTTATAATTATTAACTAATTTAGTAAAATAAGTTTCTTCTTTCTTATAAATAGTATAGTTAATATAGCTAAGCTAGCTATAATCTTCTATAAAAGAATTAAATACTAATATAAACCCTTTAAAGGGATTATTATTAATAAAGGTATTATATTTATTAGTACTTTTTAGAAATTATTATATAATTAAGGGGGAATTAAGAATAGATTTATTATAGTATATTATTTATAAAGTAATAGATAGATAGAGAGAATAAATTAGATATTAGAATACTATTTAAAGGTATTTATATATAAAAACCCTTAGAATTAGCTAAACCTTTTACCTATAACCTTTTTTATTTATAATTCTATAATAAATACTATAATTAAAAACTTATTATTTATAGTATACTATAGTTATTAACTATTCTTTATAATACTTTTAAATAGATAGCCTATTAAAGCTAGTATATTATAGAGGGAGGTATTAGTAGTATAAAACTAGCTAGAGAAGCTAGAAAGAATAAGAAGTAAGTATAAAAAGAGCTAAAGATATATAGTAGAAATTTACTTCTAAAACTATAATAAATAATATAAATTTATTAAGTTTAAAATAGGTTAATAGGTAATACTATTAATAAAGTATTTATTACTAAAGTATAAAAAGTTAGTATTTAGAAAGGTTAAGCCCTTTTAGATTACCTACTATTTTAATAAGTAAGTATACTAATTAGAGCTCCCTAAGAAGTACTTTTAAATATATAATATCTTTTATATTAGTTAACTAGAACTTTAGAATATAAGGGTAGAGGAAGACTTAGTAAATAGAGAGGGAGATCTTCTAGATTTAGAGAATAAAGAAGTAAAATAGGAATTAGAGAAGCTCTAAGACTATTAGGAATTAGAAGGAATAAGCTATTACTTAGTAAAGTAGAAGGGATAGCTAAGTAAATATAATTTATAGGTATATAAGGAGGAGATATCTATAGATTAAGTAATTATAGCTTACTAGAAAGGGAGAGGAAAGAAGTATAATTAGTAATAAGTAGGTAAGGATATAAAGAATAGATAATAAACCTATAAGGGCTAAGGAATTAGAGGAATAGCTTATAAAGGCTAAATAGTTAGCCTATAAAGAATAGATAATAGACTTATAAGAGCTAAAAGACTAGATAACTAGCTTATAAAGGACTAATAATAGACTTATAAAGGCTAAGAATTTAGATAACTAGCTTATAAAGGATAGATAATAGACCTATAAGGGCTAAGAATTCTAATAATTAGCTTATAAAGGATATATAATAAGCTTATAAGGGCTAGAAATCTAGAAATATAAGGCTTATAAGCTAGGGATAAAGAAGAGATAAGGATAAGATTATATTATAAAAGTATATAAAGGTAATATAGAATTTAATTTAGGAGTACTCTTTTATAATAGGTACTTAAACTATAAGGATTTAGTATTTAAAGTAATACTAAAGTTTAAAAATAATAAGGGGGTATCTCTTAAATACTAAGAGGAAGGGGTAGTGAATACTTATACTACTATAAAGTTATCTCTTTAAATATCTCTTTTAGAAGTACTATCTATATTCTATATATTATTTTTTATATTAAAAGAATAAACCTCTCTAGCTAGTCCCTAAATACCTTTAGAATTACTATTTAGACCTTTTTTAAAAAGCTTTATACTAATATATACTAGATTAGGAACTTATTATTTACTAGAACTAAGTAAGGTATTAACTAGTAAGTATTAATTAAGTTTTATATTATATTTTTATAAAGCTAGTTATAGGAGTTAGAAATTAAAAAGGTTATAAGGTATAGAGGAAATAAATTTACTAGTATTTAGGAGTAAAAGATACTAGCCTTTATAATAGCTAAGTTCTACTAAAGGTTAATAAATAAAGAATAAAGGTAGAAGAGATACTTATATTAAATATAGTAATCTATTTCTTCTCCTAATTATTCTTTAAAAACCTTAGGTTTTTAATAGTTTATTTAAATACTAGAGTATTATTAGGGCTATTTATTAATAAACTACTTAAAGTATATATAAGATAGAATTAAGATATAGAGAGCTTACTCTCTTAGTTTATTAATATATATAGATTAGTATATATTTAAAGGCTATTTAAAATAGCTTATATAAAGTAGAGGTTAGCTATAGAGCTTATAAGAAGAGGATTACCTTATAAGTATTAGTAAAAGAATAGAGGAACTAGATAAGAAAGAATATACTATTATATATAGTAAATAATAGCTCTATATATAGTAGTTATAGTAAAAGTACTTAGTATCTATAATATAATAGTTAATTAGCTTACCTAAGGAAGGAGTATAATTCTTAAAATACTTAAAAAATATATAAAAGTAATAGTTATAAGGTACTTAGCTTTAAATTACTATATACTAGGACTAGTAGTACTTCTCTCTACTAGATAAGTTATAGGTAGCCCTAATAGTTTTAGTAGTAAGGCTCTAAATAATTTATTAGGAAGGGGGAGTTAGATAACTTCTTACCTTTACTAGGGTATATTAGTAAAAGTAGTTAGGTAAGGGGATAGGTATTTCCTTAAAGGTTTAAAGGGTTCTTAGTATACCTTTCTTTCTAAGGCTTTTTAATATATTAGTAGTTATTTACTTTATCTATAGTTATAATAAGTATTATATAGGGGTCTTAAGCTATATCTCTTATTTATAATACTATTTTATAATAAGCTAGATTATTTAGTCCTCTTTTCCTATATACCCCTTACTTATAGAGGGTTTAGGAATTAATAGGAAGGAGAAGTCTCTATAAGAGGTAGTTAGTAAAGGTAGGGAAGGGTTACTTATTTAACTAGTATAATTATTACTAGAAAGCTAGGTAAATACCTTTATATAAGTATTAGAGTACTATAGCTAATAAAACTTAGAGAAAGGAAGGAGGGGGTTAAAAATAGCTTATCTTACTATATTAGGGATTAACTTTTATAAGCTTAAATAACTCTAGTAATTAAGTAGATTAGTAGTTAAATTATAATATAGTTAGTTAAATAAGGATTTAGAGTAATAAAAGAGCTAGTAAGATATAGAAGAATCCCTATTAATAGAAACTAACCTTATACTTTAATATAGATTAATAGTACTTATAGGTACCTCTTATAACTATACTATCTACTAGCTATTACTCTTAATAGAGGCTAATTAGCTTAGCTTATATAATATTAAAGAGTATAATATAGGGGCTAAATACTTTTTAAAGTTATTATTAGAACTAATATAAGGTATAATACTAAAAGAAGGTATTAAGAAGAAAGGAAAATAAAGATTAGAGGGAGTAAGGAAGAACTAAACTAATAGAAGAAGTAGTTAGTTAGTTAGTTAACTAGAAGTTAGAAGGATAAATTAAGCTTAAAGGTAGAAGGTTTTAAGGCTAACTAGGTAGACTATATACTTTAACTTTAAGTAGGTTACTGCTGCTAGCTTATGTGTAATTTACTAGACTTTCTATAATTTAGGCTTAGGGATGTGCCTTTTAGGAGGGGGTATAATTGTAATAACTTTATTTATAGGTTCCCTTAGGGCTATAAAAGGGGATCTAAAGCCCTAATATAAAAGGAGTAAAGGGGGGTAAGAATTAGTTTTACTATAAACTATTACCTATAATAAAAGTCTTTCCTCTAACTATTATAGGTTTATTATACCTAGTGAATATACCTATAATAGTTTATAGTTAAATATATATTTAATCTTATAGTATTTTTTATTTTTATTAGCTAATAAGTTAGTATACTTTACTAATAGTAGTTAAAGTATTTATTAATTAAACTCTTTATTTTTATATACTTTATATAGTAAAAGATACTAAATAAAGATAATAAAGTTAATATAATCCTTATTCTTTTTAAAGTTAAAGTAGTATATTAATAGAAAAACTTTAGTAATAATAGTATATAAGTTTTTTTAAAGTATTATAAGTTTAATATTTTATATTTTAAAGAGGGACTTATATACTTTACTTATTTTAAACTAAACTTTATTACTAATATTAAACTTAATCTATTAATACTAAGTATTATATTATATTTTATTATTTAAAGTAATAATATCTATAGTTAATTATATATTATATTATAAATACTTATATATAAAGTAGATATTTATAGCTTAAAAAGGAAGTTTAAAGCTTATTAATCTATTAATAAGTTTAAGGATTTTAAACCTAAATAGAAACTTATATAAGCTTATATTAAATATATAAAAGTAAGCTTTATTTAAATTCTATTATAGAGTTAAAAGTATATTAACTTAATTATAATTAGGGTACTTAGTAATATAATAGTAAAGTATTAGCTTTATATCTTAGTTTTTATATTTAAATTACTTATTAACTTAAGGATAATAAGCTATAGTTATTTAAAGATATATTTTAAAAGCTTTTTATAAGCTTTATTAAAATATTAAAAGAAACTTAATATTATAGTTTAAAATAATTACTTAAAGTATAACTAATTACTTAATAATAACTAATATATTAGAATAACTACCTAATTATTAATAGTATATATTATATATTTAAATATTAGAAGTATATATTTTAATATTTTATATATAATTAGTATTACTATATTAAAGGAATTAAATTCTTTAAAACTTTAAAAAGTATTAATTAAAGATATAAATAATAAAGTAATTATAAAATCTATTATAATTATATATATAAGTTCTTTAAAAGTTTAAATTAGCTAAAAACTTTTAAATAGTATTTAGTTATCCTTATATTATACTCTATACTAATAATAGTATTTAATATAGTTTTTAATCTAATATCTCTTTCTTTATATATAAATACTTTTAAAATCTACTATTATATAATTATAGTTAAAATAGTACTTATTATTATAAATATTAGCTAAAATTTCTTAAATTAGTTATTAAAGAATATATAAGTATTTATAATTATTACTATTATAATTATATAATAATTAATTAACTAAGTAGAATATTTATTTAGACTTTAAAACTAAGATAATATTCTTATTATTTTTAATAATAACTAATTTATATTTAACTAAAGTTAGTAAAGAGAGACTTTTAATAATTTAACTATAAATTAGATTATATTTATAAGTTTTAATAAAATATTAATAAAGAGAGTTATCTATTTAGACTTTAATAATAAATAAAATATAATTATTATAATTATTCTAAATTAAATTAAAGATAAGCTTTTTAAAGTATTTTTTAATAATTAAATTACTAAAGGTTATAAGCTAAGATAAAGTATTAAGTACTAGGTTAAAGTATTTTATTAAATAGTAAACTTTAAATTTATACTTATTTAAATAAATACTAGTATTAATAAGTTAATAGTTAGATTAATTTATTAAAGCTATATTAAAAAAAGTTTATTTAATAATAGTATAAGTAGTATTATAATCTATTAGAATAATAATAAAGTAATTAAAAGAATAGAAAATAATATATAGATACTTAATAACTTAAATAAGATATATAACTTTAAGCTTTAAAAGGCTATAGTTAAGCTTTAGCTTAAAAAGGTAGTAGCTAAAGAATATTACTAATTTAATAGCTATAGAAGGTATATCTTACCTTAAAGTAAATATTAAGAGGAATTAGTCTCTAAGCTAAAGATAGACTTACCTAGGAGGCTTCCTCCTTCCTTAGGAGGTTCCTTTCTTTAAAGAATCTCTCTTTTAAATTCTTAGAGGTAGGTCTCCTACTTTAGGCTACTAGCTAGCTAAAAGAGAATCCCTTCCTTCCCTTTCCTACTAGATCTAAATTCTAATTCTAGGTCTAGTTAGACTTCTAGCTTCTAATTCTAGCTAGTTCTAATTCTAACCTCTAATTCTAACCTCTAATTCTAACCTCTAACTTCTAGTTAACTTAAAGAAGGAAGATAGAGGACTTAGTATTATTAAAGTTAAGGAAGGAAGGAAGGAGGGTAAAGAAGTACTCCTCCTCCCCTTATATAAGGGAAGGTATATCTAGCTTCTCTATAACCTCTTTTTCCCTCTATAACCTCTTCTTCCCTCTATAACCCCTTCTTCCCTTTATAACCCTCTCTTTTATAGGTCTATCTAGTAATATAAAGTAACTAAATAGCTAAATAATAACCTATATAATAAGGCTACTATTTATATTAAATCCATTAGAAGTCAGTCTTATAGTAAGGATATTTAAATAGGTAAATAATAGCTGTAGTGACCCTCTCTTGTACCCACTAGTGCACGGTATGGTCCCAGCATATCACCACCCTGACCCGGCCGAGTTACGAAGGCGCCAAAGCGAACACGAATTCAGAAGACTAGCAAGACAACCGAGGCTGAGAAATTGATTGAGTCAATGACCGATCTGTTAGGTGGACAGATCCGGGAAGGAGAGACCATCTTAGACGCTGTAAGGCGCCTCGCCGCGAATGGACCAGGCCTAAACCTTCCGACTCAGCCAGAGCGACCAACCCCATCTCAGGTGACGGGAGGCGATGTGGAAGAAGCAAAGGTGCCTAACTCAGTCGATGAGACCTCTGGAGCCGAGGCACGCGACGACCAGGACGAGGCCTCCGCTGACGGCGAAGAGAGCTGGAAGGGCTTCTCCCCGGATCGGGACGAGCCGTCCGCCTAAGGACCCTGGTTGAATCAACGAAGGCAGTGGCAACCCCAGCAACAGACATTTGGGTGCAGTGTCTGACATTGTGTTGAATTAGGTGGATTTTCTTTTAGTAGAGAATCACCACACCTAAATTCGCCAGATGGGATTCGCTGATTCGATGAATCGCTGGTGAAAGTCAGGAACAGGACGAGGAGTTGATGGGGAGCTGTGAGAAGAAAGGGACACCCACACGAAAAACAAAATGGCGATGTTCGGGGCATAAATTGATGCTTCATGGTTATCTACCAATCTTTTTTGGGATTGGGACGGGCAGTTCCTCGGGCACGCGGATGAGCGGCCAATCGCGGTGCGAAGAATGAGGCAGTGTGTGTGTGTGTTTAACTAAGTTTAGGTACCTATCTCGGGCGTAGAGAATTGCCCTTCTAGAGCTAGCCTACCCGTCTTCTCCCTCCACGCACCACAACTCCCACGACTATTAATAGACTGTTATCCTCGCCGTATTTCTGGCGTAGTACGTCAGAGCCAGTATATGTAGTGGCAGCTCCTCTTAGGATGTCGACAAGTGCTGCATGTTGAGCACCCGCGACTCTAGTCTCTTCCGGCGTCACATATATGTTATTCAGCCGGGCTGAATAGTCATGCCGCACACCAACGACCCGCTCCCTCGACCGGAGCCGAGGGAATAGTGTAAGATCATTGGCTGGTAGAGAGCCATTACAAAAGACTAGCTTGGTGTTGCCGTTTCTCCCAACCACTGTGTGGCGGTGGCACCTATCTTCTTCGGTGTGCAGGCGACGACGATGCAGACGGAATCATATTTAATTGATTTCAACCATGAGCTCACGATTGTAATATAAATTAAATTGATCCAAAGGCCTCCATATCTAGAGATAACTCAATGGTAGTAGACATGGCTTCTCTGGTAGGAAGGAACGAGCAAGCAGCTGCTCTCTTGAGCAGTGCAGCCTGCACACATTTCAAAAACTGCTCTCTTGACGCAAAGAACCCAAAGATCACCAGGACCCGATTCCAGAGATTCCAGATACCATCAGATCGTTCAAAATACCAATTCTTTGACCATGGCACCAAAAAGAGTACCTCTGAGAGAGACCTCAGGCAATGCACGTGCCACCCGCAGCAGTGCTCGCACCCAGGCGGGCCATGCAGTCAGTCCGGACTCTGGTCAGCCCACGATAACCTCTGTCCCTCGTAAGAGGAAGGCCCCGGTCGAGCCAGAATCCGACTCAGAATACCATGAAGATGCTGGTGATTTGGAAGTCGACGATCGGGATTCCGACTTTGAACCACTGCCAGAGGAGTCTCCTAGCGAGCTGTAAGTCTGCACTACCTTGCGAGTCCACAGTTATACATGCTGAAAAATAATAGCGAACTCTTGGACCTGGTTTTTGAGTATGACGAAGACCCTGAGGAAGATGACCCAGAAGCCGAGGTTGAAGTCGACGAACCGGACGTCGAGACTGAGCCTACGCTCCTGCCCTTTGACGATCTTAGTGAGCCCTCGGGCTATAAGTCAACTCTTGCCCATGTCACTCGGTACCGAAGCCTCTATAGAGGCACGATAGAGGCACTTAAGCAAGCTTCTATTACACTCTTCAAACGGGTCGGCAACCTCGAAAAGATGAAAGTCTTGAATAAGACTGAGCCGCAGCCCATTGACCCTGGATGGGTCGTCAAGTTTATGCAATGCGACCCGGACGTACTTGCGGACCGTGCAATTCAGGATGTCCCCGTCAAGACCAGATCCATTCTCGGTGGCCCGGAGCTTAACTCGGAGAATTGGGTGATGAAGTTGCGCAACCTACCTAAAGTCTCGGAAAATGCTCACGAGTTCTATGCGGGTCAGTATATCGACATTGTGGATCGCCTTTGGCTTAAGATGAGCCCGGACGGTCGATATTCGGCCGGCCAGATTGAAACCAAGGCATACAAGGGCGCAACTGCCGCCCAACAAACTCCTTTTGGGTCCAGGATACGGGGACATCGGCGCATATTGAAGAAGGCCCTCCCGGATGTCGTCAAGGCCTGGAAAGGGACAGAAAGAACCAAGAAAAAAAGAAACAAAGTTCCATACCACTATGAATTCGGATGTCAGGCCGCCCCGGACAAGGATGGACCAGCCTACCAGTGCCGTTCTGACTTCCGGTCTATGGGCCATATTTCTGACAGTACTGATTCCTCAAAAGCCGCGTGGGGCTGGGTACGAGAGATCGTCGACCAGATCCTCTTCAATATGCTACCGGAGGACTGCCATCGGAACTGTGCAGAAGAAGCCAAGGAACTGGTCCAAGAGATCCGGCAAAAGCTTGAGGTCGAATTTGGACCTCTCCCAGACCTTTCATCAGTGACCTTGAACCGTGGATGTTGCTTGATGGAAGTACCAAGGCTTGCCACAAGTGGTACCCGGAAGACTTGTGTCAAGTGTCCCAAGCCATACGTCCCAAGCTGTTTCGACAGATGCAGCGCAAAGAAGGTTGGCGTATTCAAATGGGAGGACCTTTTTCAACTGTACGAACCGGGCAATCCTCTTGGTGGAGTGATCTGTGATGGATGCAATGCCGCAAATCCACCACCGGGTACCAAATTCTGTCGAAGTTGCAGGCATTGCAAACCACTGGCAATGTTCGGGACGAAGAAGCAGTGTGGACGCTGCCGCAAGATGCGCCGCCTTTCGGACAGGCGGAAAAAGAAGGCAACCGAGACCGAGACTTTGTCACAGTCTGCTCAACCCGTGTCGAAACCCGAAGACCGGGCAGAAGGTCTTGACGATGATTCAGACTACGATGCCGGCATGATCAATCGTACATTCACGGTTGAGGACGTCAAGATAATGAAAGACGGAATGGCATCTGGCCTCTTCATCCCTCAAATCGCCACGGTAGGTTTACATGGCCAGGGCTCCTTGAGTAGTACTGACGGGAATTCTAGAAGCTCAATCGGAACCCGGGCACCGTCTATGGGTACATGAAGAGGGAATTCAACTACACTCATGTACAAAGTCCAAAGACCAAGTGGACAGAGGAGGACACACAGACTCTCGTCAAAATGCAAAGTGAGGGCAAAAGAGCGGCGGAAATTGGAGAAGTATGCCGTGTCTTCCAAGCATCACGGTCGTTGACATGCTCATTTATTTTACAGAGGCTCAACCGACTGCCAGCCCAAGTCAATGAAAGAATCAGAGCGCTGCGCAAGGCTGGAATCATTCCTCCCGCCGAGAGATCAAACGCAGCATCCGGGATCACGGTAAAGACGAAGACGAAACCCAGGACGTCAACATCGTCAGAGCATATCTAGTCATAAGCTCAATAGCCAGGGCGGCTACAGTTTCAGCCTTATGCAGACGTCGCCCACTTGTGCGGGGTACACTGAACCCGCCGATTCGGTCGGTGTGAGGGTTTCGCACTGTTCATCGCGCGAACGATCTCGAGGATACGGTTGGTGTATTTGCTAAGTCTAGACGGGTATCTCCATAGCTCTGAGAACTCCCTATCTAAGCCCAGGACCTACTGGTCGTTGCTGTTGCCACCAAATGATGCCCCTTTCTATCCAGGGCGAGACCCCGAGCCCAAAGCAAGGACTTCAGTCCAACCAAAATTCCATGATAGTTCGTGAGTAGAGGCCCGAACATGACCTAGCAATAGTGATACAAAAGGTGGTATGCTGTCTTGTCGGCCGGGTCGTCAGCTCTGTCCACCGTGATAATGCTCGCTCAGTCCCAAACTAATGATGAAGCATAACTTCAACCTCAATCAACACCGAATTTTTGTGTGCGGCTCAGTCCTCTGCCCGGTCCCCAAACTACCCCTATCCATAATTGTTGCCTCGTCGAATCTGCCGGCGCCGGTTGGCGGTTCTAGGGGGGTGGCCTCCCCTTCTGGAGCGTCAACCCCGGGCCACAGACCACACTCTGCCAGGTGCCGGCGTCTCTTATCTGAGGTAATCATCATGGTGGAGTTGTTCTTGGGCGCTTAGTTGGCCCCGTCCTAGTCGGAGAGACCCTCCCATTCCTCCCAGTCCTCACCGTTCCCAACATCCGGGTTGGCTACGTCTCCGTCTGCCTCAGTTCCTGGGGCTTGAGACGTAGACGATGGTTGGGTCTGGGGTATATGCCCGGATCCGGACGCGACCATGCGTCTCACAGCGTCCACCACGCTCTCTCCATCCCGCGTCTGTCCTCCCAGGAGTTCGGTTAATGACTTCAACGTGTTCTCCGCCTCGGTTGCCTTTCTTGCCTTCCGCGGGTGCGCTGGCTTCGTCCTGCCGGAACTTCCCTTTGACTTGGACGGTGAGACACTAGGGTTTGCTGGTCGCTTCTTCGCGGTCGGGGTCGAACTGGTCTTCTTGCCCCGAATGATCTCCTTGACGGGGTCTGGGTTGTCTCTCAAGAACTCCGACACATCGTCCAAGTTGCCTCCCCTGGTCACACCCTGATTCCACTTTCGAGGGACCGAACGAGTACTGCCGTTCTCGACCACCAGCCTCAAGAGTTGCGGGCCCAACAGGGCCAAGTCCCGGTCCAAGGCTTCGTCCATGCCAGGCAGTCGTGCAATACCCTGCTGTATGTGCAGATACTCGAGAACCCGGCGGCGGAGGAAGTGATTCAATCTCTTCCTGTTTCGGTTGCCGACAAACCAGTAGAGGAAGCCTCGTTCGGCTCTCTTTGTTTCGTCCCCCGAGTCATCCGTAGTATGCTTATCCTCCATGGCAATTATCTCGTTCGTAATCTGTTCGATCAGGGGCCAGGGATCCACGGCTATCCCTGATCGTCGGGAGAAGTGGATGATGAGTTGGTTGATCATCCTCCGGACGTCACCCACTACCTGTCGGCGGGTGACTGACTCCAGGCCCGGCACATCTGCCCCCAGCTCTAGGGAAGCTTCCGCCTGCGTCCTGGACTCTGGTTCGTGGTGCATAGTGCACCCCATCTTCTCCGCAAAGGCTCGCTGGTCCGGATCTCGGGTAAAGACGTCTAACGGCACGCGCTGACCATCCTCTTCGTCCCCTTCCCGGTCTTCTGAGAAGAGCTCCCCTAATACTCGGATCACCGGGCGTCCGAATTTGTCTTTCTCTCCCGTGGGACAACTCAAGATCCGGGGGTCATCTCGGTTTCGGCTGATAAGTTGGTTTTGGAGCTCCCGGAACCGGGCTTCACCCTCAGGCAACTTTCGGGCCGAGTCACGATGAAGGTTGTCGGCAAGTGATCCCACTCGCCACTGGCCTGCCTCACAAATCTTATGGTCCGTTCCCTCGAAAACCAAGTTCTCTTTTTCGTCAAACTCCCAGGGCTTTTCCGGAGACAACAGGTCGTCCAGGTCCTCACGCCTTAGGCGGGTCTCCACCTCATCGAACACTTGTCCGGTTTCATTCGTGGCGGCTACCAGGACTACTCCCAGGAGGGGGTGTCGGGTTTTCTCCCACTTGCGGTAAATCGGCTGGCAACTGATCTTCATCATGTGGTTAACAGTCCCCAACAGGTTTCTCAACATCGAAGAAACTTCCTCAGGGACGTCGTCAGGCAACTGGGCCTCAGACAGTGACTGAAGGTAAAGGCGGACCGGGGCCGGCATATATGCCTTCATATTCTCCGACATTCCTAGGGTCGAAGTGGGCACAGCAACGTCTCCATGGCGTGTCCGGACCACGGTGTATCTCTCGGCGTCTGGGTTTCGCGGAATAAAGATGGGGAGGTCGTCATGGCCAACCCCTCTCCATATCTCCGTCCCCTTCGTGGTCATGTCGCTCGTCGTTGCACCGCGGTTCGTCGGTTCCGGTTGATCCTCGCCCCACATGTCGTCCCTCCCGTCGGGGTCTCCGTATTGGTCCTGGGCATCACGCATGTTGTGGGCCTTCGGTTCTCCCATCTCTCCCCGCACCCACTCGGGCCACCTGTCGCGCGCCTCGTTGCGTAGTTGTGTCATCCACCTTGCCCCGTCCGCATCCGTGACATCTGCGATAGACTGGTCCCTTCTCTCCAGTTCTGTATCCAGGAATAGGATGGCGTCCACGGCCAGCGAATCCTGGTCCGACACCATTCGATCGAACATCTCTTCATTCCCGGCTTCGAGTAGCCACCCTTGGTCCATGGTCGTTTCGTAATGAACGCCACCCTTGTAGAGGATCCAGATCGTGACTGGTGGGTCCAGTCCCTGCCCTGCGTCCCCGTTATTGTAGAGCCAAGCGAACTCCTGGTCTTGGACACTGGCTAGGGGTGTCACCAATCCAACCTGGACTGCCTTTCTCACACGCCTCACCATTACCCGGTTGACAAAGACAGACGCTGTCTTGATCCGGAAGTTGTGCCTTGCGCCCAGGTCTTGATATGGGTGCGCCTCTCGTCCCAGACGTACATACTCCCGAAATAGGTCGAAGAAATCGGGAGCGTCGTCTCTAAACTCCACGACCAAAGCACGGTGAAGAGCAAAGAACATACACCATTCCTGGTGTCCTGATGTGCCCAGCGAGCAAAACCCGTTTGGAAATCGGTTCATTAATTCTCCATGGGCATGCGATTTCTGGCGAGCCACTTCTTCTGAGATCCCGGTCAGCTGGTGTGCATAGATGACTTTCGCGTTAGGGTCCGGCTCTGGGGTTGGTTCCGCCGGTTTGCCCTTGTTCGTCGCCACCGTGTCGTAAAGGTGGATATTGACCAAATCATCCCATTCCGGACGGGCTCGTGAGGACAACACCTTCACCCACTCGGTGGCTTTCCTGGGGGTCATGACACCCGCCTTCCGGCCGCGGTCCTCGAGTGCCTTGCGCAGATAAAGGATGGCCTCAACAGCTCCCTCGTTCTCGTCGGCCACCACCCGGTTATATGCTCGACGCCTCTCATCGGTAATACTCCGTCTGGGATCAATGATAGGCATGTACTTGTCCCACTTTCCTTCCGGGCCGCGCATTCGGCAAATCCAGAGGAAACGGTCGGCCTCTTTATCTCTCTTCCCAGCATACTTGGCGAATACATGGCCGCCCGGGTCTCCGCGGTTGCAGAAAACCCCGAACGCGACCAACTTCCCATTCTGGTCGCGGATTCTCCCCATCTTTTCGAAAATCATCACTCTATCCGTGGAGACCCAGTCCTGAGCGTCTGGGGGTGCCTCATCGTCCTCCACCCCCGACCGGTTCTTGTAGCGCCGGTACAACCAGGCCAATGAGGTGAGACTTGGGGCTTGGGACCCCAGGTCCAAAGCCAGCGCCCTGTGGATGGCGTATGCTAGTGACCAAGTCCGCGGGACGCTTGGCGTCTCCACGATAAAGCACCCTACGGGGAATTGGTTCATGAACTGCTCACAGGCAGCCCCGAGTTCGCGGGCGCGCTCGTTAGAAACAGCCAGACGTGGTAAGCGATGTCCCCGAATGGGTCGGTCCAACTGGTCCGGGCTAGGCTCACACTCGCTGAGTAGTTGTCTCCATTTCCGCTTCCTCGTTTCCTCACCGTCGGTATCTGATCCTTGATCTTGGCCGCCTTCACCTGCACCTGAGTCTCCATTTCGGTTTGCGTCATCCTCGATCACGGGGCTGCCGGTAGGGGATTTGGTTCCCTTGTTCCCCTCGCCCGAAACGTGGTCTTCTGCATCCGGAGAATCCAGCAGCAACTCACCGTCTCCCTCCGAGTCATCCGGCAGGCCAGTAAGATCAATCACCTCAGTTGTGGGCTTCTCAAGGGCCTCGATCTCAGCTTTGGCCATCGCGGAAGCCCGTGGCCTGTTTTCCGGGACGACCAGGACCGAGTCTCGTTTGCCTCTTAGCTCCTTGCTCACCCTACACACCATGTCCACGGTAATCTCGCCGTACTGTCGGTTGTGTTTGGCCGCCTCAGCCACCAACAATGCGAGAGCCTCAGGACAGGGGAAGCCAATATTGATCACCCTGTCCAAGACTCCTCGCACAGGGTGGGGGACGAAATCGGGGGGAACCCCGGCCCCGGTCGCCCACTCTTCATACCTGGCCTGTACACTTGCTGGCTGCTCAACCTCCATGCCCGGGCTAGCTATCGCGTCGGCCATCGACCTGCAAAAGCCGCAACTTAGGTCTTTGCCCCAAGCGCACTTCAGGATCCATTCGCTGCCGTCAAAGTCGTCGTCTTGCGGCTCCATCTTCACTTGTCGTATCCCCGCTAGGGTCGGTGGCTTCACGCCATCATCCTCGCCGCGTGGCTCGCTCGGCTCGCCTTCCATGACCCCGTTTGTCGAGTTAGACTTCCTTCTGGTTTTCAGTGGCGCGGTCCCTCGCTCCTCCGTTGTCTCTGCTCAGGCCTCATGGGTGCCTGGCTGCCTATCTCCCCGTCCAAATCGATGGTTCTGGTGACTCTTGGAAGGTAGTTGATGACGCAAATCTTGGTGTGTGAAGAGGTTCGTGTGTTTAGAGGTCGGTTTCTCGAGGTTTTGCTGGTAAGGATTGGTGAGGATTGGGTTGGTCGGTTTCTCGAGGTTTCTCGAGGTTTCGCTCGGGGGTTTGGGACAAGACCTCAAAACGGCTCGATTCTCCGTCCCCTGGTCGTCGCGATGTTGCGATTGTGTTTCCCTCGAATTGCGATCTTCTTGATGTCTCGGTTGGTGATATTCTCAGGGTGGCTGGGTGCCAAAGGGGGGAGAGAAGGTGGTTTGGTCAAAAGGGGTTGGGAAGTTCTGTCGCCGATGAGGTTGGCGATCCCAAAATAGCTGCTAATTTTCAGAACCAAATCGCCGGGTATCTGCTTCCTAAAGATCGGACGAAAACTTGCAAACAGGCTCCACAGCCACGCAGTTCACACGTGTCTTGCACGTTGCAGGGTCTCATTTGATAAAGTCGGGTTATCACCTCACACTAATTCCTCACAAACCATTCGTAAAGAAATCTCCCCAGTCCCCTTATGTCCGGTATTAGCTATCACTCCAAAGCTAAAAGTAATGTTAGTCCTGCTGCGGATACCAAGTGTTGAAAACTGGAACAGTCCAGAACATGAAGATGAGGATCCTTGACAGGAGAAAAGTGATGATGCTTACATGATCAGGGCTACCAGGAGGGCGATCTTCAGGCAGGCGAAAAAGAACTCGACCTCACCATACCACTTGACACCGAGAAAGTTTGTGGCAACACAGACAACCAGGAAGATCGCGATGTATATGCCCAAGTGTGACGACGATTCATCCCAGAATCCGATCATGAGTCCAATTGCGGTGATTTCTGTCGGTACGGTAAATCCCGTAAGGAGGATGTAGTTGACACCCATGGCGAATCCCATTTCAGGTGACAGGTATTTGTTGCCCATTTCTATAAAACCGCCGATGTTGGGGCTGAAAACAGTCCTGTCCAGAATGGTTATCAGCACATGTATGTCTGTCTCGAGTCCTATTCAAAGCCGAGCCGCTTACATCTCACCCAGGCAGTACATCATCATACCAACTAAACATCCGACAATGGTGTAACCGAGGAAGAAGCCGACCGGACCGCCATTGGCCAGCGCTGAACCGGAGCCAAGAAACAGACCAGTCCCTATTGTACCGGCGAGTGCAATCATAGAAACATGGCGGGCTTTCTGCAAAGAATCAGAAGTCCATTCCGAACAGTGCCCAAGAGGGTATGTGAGGCTCTCAACCAAGTGCAGAAGATAATGGAAGGCTGACGAACCAAGTCACGTTTTGTGCCGAACTCTCCAACGTGTGTGTCTTCAGGCTGAGCCAACGCGTTTGGGTCCTCGTAAATGCGTGCAACACGCGTGGAAGCGACCGGTTCGAGGACATTGACGACCTCCTTCTCCTTCTTGTCGTTGCCCGACGAGTCGGTCTCACTCCTACTGATGCCGTACATGGTGGCTGGCTGTTGTGGGCGGCTGAAGAATCAAGCACTGTCCCAAAATTTTGCAAAGAGAGATAGAGAAAAGAAAGGGGTTGAGGGCTGGGACATTGAAAAATCGAGCGTCTGACAAAACCAGCGTCGTCAATGCCACTATATACCACTGCATCTGTTAACAAGCCTGCGGATGCTTGAGTGTCGGGTTTCCTGGATCAGTAGACACGGCCTATCTAAGTTCCGCCCTCATCGGATCCCAACCTATGGGAGGAGTCAAGAACCGGGAGGGTCCATGTTTGTCAAACTCTTTACTTCAGGGTAGGTTTGTCGAATGGGGGCAAGGCCCACTGCTCTTGGACGACGGTATCTCGCGCTGGAATTTGCCACGAGTCTATACCTCAGTACCGTACCAGTGCAAAATGGTGGGCTTGGCAGCGGGCCATCCTGATTTGGGCTCATTGAAGTCTGGGGGAATGTCCTCATCTGGACTGCCATAGATCTCGCCGCAGTAATGCCGGGTCGCGGGTAATTCTGGGGCAGCAGTCTTGAATCGTGGAGATACCAATTGCATCAATTGCCTGTACGTAAGATCCGAGAGCCTGGGACTCGAAGGCTCCATGTTCCCTCAACTGCTTCATTAGTCCTCTCGATAATCCATCACTTGATGTTCTCGGACGCTCTCGTGACCTTTTTCTAAGCGAAGTTTCCCTTCAAAAGCACGGGATTACCCGTAACTCTCGTCGCCAGCTCCCCATGCTCACTTCCGTTATCTCTAGCCCCTGAATCGCGGTGTCTCAAATTCGTCCGAAAATCCACCGCCACCATGACGGGAACCACTACAGAGTCAATCCACTCCCTTATCTCGGCGAGAGGCGGGTCCTTTACCACACTCGCCCACGTCAAACTTGATGACCGCGGCCAGCCATGGGGAGACCTTGTCGCACAGCTCTCTTGAGAGGGGGGGGAGGCAAAGTCCAGAATCTCGGAGACGAGGTAATTACTTATTAAGGAGACAGGCCGGTCACCCCCGTTCCATTTTGGATTTGGGTTCGACTAGTCCCAAGTCGCTGATGTGGGCGTTGTCGCCTGTAATGCATATCTGATCAAGTGCGCATAACATGAGTATGGCCGGCTAGTTTGGAAGACAGGTCTCTTCATGGACTCTCGGGAATGTCAAGGCTTCTTTAAGCACTGAAAGTCCAAAGTTGAGAAGAAACTTTCTCGAGACATCGGGTCAAACTGGGGAGCAAGGGAAGAGTTATTTGCCAAGCTTCCCCAGCCCAAGCCACTAACGGACTTGCCGAGCTGCTCAGAGAAATCAAGCTATTCCAAGACTCGCTGGTTATCTCTTGTCAGGCACAAGCTCAATAGCGGGGGCGGCTATAGGTTCAGCCTTACGCAGAACATCGCCTTCTTGTGCGCGCTTGTTCCGGCTAGGGCTGGCACTGGAACATTTGTCTTTTTTTAGCTTTGCTTACCGGATGCCTCGATTTTTTGGACCAGCAAGCGTTTCAGCCCTGGACGAAGACCTGGTTGAGATTCGATTTAATCATGGACAAGGAGATCCGCACTCGCCAAAGCAGAGGGTACATCCAAAGTAAGTATTCATGACTAATAAGAGATAAAGCCGCCAGCAAAACTCGGAAATACCTAGGTTGATACTAAAATGGTTATCTTATCCTGTAAGAGGTTGTCTTGTAGGAGGTTGTCTTGTAGGAGGTTGTCTTGTAGGAGGTTGTCTTGTAGGAGGTTATCCAGGAGGTTATCCAGGAGGAGGTCGTTCTGTACAAGGACGTCCTATAGGGCTGGGTGTAGGCACTGTTTTGGCGGGTGCGAATCTCCGATCTCTGAATCATTGGGCAGAGGTTTGGCGAAAGAAATTGCCGGTCCTGCCCGTACCCAGATAGATTCTTAGTAGGCAGCTTCGGCCAGGTGACTACCTGAGTACCGTTTGTGTCGCTGAGTGACGTTGCGTGCAAAGCGAGTGTGAAGGGTCAGACTCAGGCCGCGTTTACTTTCTTTTCTAGGACAGACGCCACAGCACGGATTGGTCACAATGACTATCAGTCACTGATATTTGCTCTGGAGCCCCTATTGCGACGTCCGGTCATCCTTGATAGTGAGCCATGGAGCGGCTTGTGATCTGCCTGCCTGTCCGGAATGAACACAAATAGCCTTATAAAATGGCGATTTGAAATATTGAGATGAGGCGGCAACACAGTCCATTTTCAGGAGGCGATAGTGATTCCTTGACGCACATCAGAGCCATCAAAATCGTCAAAGACACAGTCCGTCGCAACGGCTGTGAACACCTAGCCTGTTCCGACGACCATAAATTACGCCGTCTGAGACCGACGGCCACTCAAGACAATGAACGGCTTAATTACAGCTATCATCCTCAGCGCTTCTGGATACGTTGCGTTCTTGGCTATCGGCATCGGATGCCTGATTTGGTACAATATATGGAATCGTAAGAACATGGAGGAAAACTTTGAGACGGATGAGGCAGACTCGGCTGCCACGGAAAAGCCCGAGGCGTGGCTCGAGAGTGGCACGGCGTCATGGGATGGGTCGTGGAGTGGATCGTCTAGGGGTCGCTCGACGTTGGACTCGATGGGCAGATCATCTTACGCCATGAGCCAGGGACAGCAACAGCGAGCATCATCAACGCCATCTTTGTCGTAGAGTGCGAGATACGACATTTACGCGGGGCGAAGGAAGTCAAAGCTGGTTGAGGAGGACATGGATGAAAACACGACAGGGCTCAAGTCTGGTGCAGGTTGGTTAATGCGTGCCCTACAACGTCGAGACACATGGGAGCGGTAGGGGTTCGCGGTGGCGAAACGAGGGAAGCGTGGTGAGGGAACGAGGCTGCACAGCTGCACAGTCAATAGACACTGGGACAATGAATCTGTGTCAAATGATGCATCGAGAATGCACTTGCTCACGTGTGACCCTACAAAATTTCTGAAATACTTCAAGTATTGACTCGATGCCGTCGAGGGCTGATGACTCCCCCTTCTACTCCATTTTTTGCCAGGCAGACAGACCTCACCAAGACAGCACTCGGGCTGACCCTTACCCTCGCTCACAGTTAGGGGTTACTCCTAACTCTCACCCGGCCAACGGCCAAGCTCGAGTCTACCACAGTAGGCTGGGAGCACTGACCATCAGCACCGAGCTGTCGGAGCTCCATTTCCCCCCCTAGGGGGCCCGGTTTACGCTGCAACCAAGCTCGTCCGCTGGACCAGGTTTTCCTCACACCACCCACACAAGAGATACACGCTTCGCGCCATCAACCATCAACCAACCACAACGGTGAGACCATAGCACAACAGATCCTTTTTCACAATGCCGCCCAAGTCCACGCGGTCGCGCGCTGCGCCCAAGGTCGAGCCAATCGTCAATGGCACATCCACAAAACCCAACACATCCAAGAAGCGCAAGGCCATCGAGGAGCCAAAGGCACCAGAAGTGAAGTCCAAGCGTCAACGGGGCTTCGACGCCATCCACCAAGTCGATGCGAAGCGCCCCAAGCCCACCAAGGCCAAGGCTACCCCCAACGCGTCCTTCTCCTTGTCGTTCTCGGCCGAACCCGTCGATACCCTGAAGAGCTTCACCTCCGCGCCACCCGACACCTCAGACCTTCCCGTCATCAACAATGCGCCCACAGATATCCTGACCGTCTACGCGTTCGGCACTGGTGACATGAGCGGCGAGCTCGGTCTCGGGCCCAAGAAGAAGGAGGCAAAGCGCGCCACCGTCATCCCAAAGCTCGATGGGAGGGACAAGGACGCATACCGTGTCGTACTGGTCGACTGCGGTGGTATGCACTCATTAGCCCTGACCGCAGACAACAAGATCGTCTCGTGGGGTTGCAATGACAAGGGCGCGCTGGGCAGGGACACCAACTGGGACGGGGGGCTTCGCGACATGGATGCCGAGAAGGCTGGCTCCGACAGCGACTCGGACGATGAGGACGTCAATCCTCTCGAGTCCACCCCTACGCACATCCCCGAGGCCTCGTTTCCCAAGGGTACCAAGTTCACCTCCGTGGCCGCGGGTGACAGCTGCAGTTTCGCTGTTACCGAGACTGGCCTCGTCTACGGCTGGGGAACCTTCCTGGTAAGTTCTCAACACCCCCAAATTTCCTCGTATGCACTTTCCCGCCTTCTTTTCTGACGTACCTGCCTCCAATAGGATAGTGAAGCCCACGAGACCTTCCTCTACTACAAGGAGGAAACCATAAAGGTGCAACACAAGCCAATCTTGATTCCCGGCCTGCAAAACATCACCAAGGTTGTCTGCGGTTCGAATCACGCCCTCGCACTCGACGTCAAGGGAAATGTCTGGACCTGGGGCGTCAACGAGCAGAAACAGGTCGGCCGTCGCACCCACCCTCAGAACAAGCACCTGGACAACTACTACCCCGGCAGACTCGAGCTGAGCCGCCACCCGATCAAGCTTATCGCCGCCGGGCCATATCACTCCTTCGCGATCGACAAGTTGGACAGGCTCTTCGCCTGGGGTCTCAACAGCTACGGGCAGGCAGGTTACGCCAAGGATGCTGGCAGCGACAACGCTATCCTCCCCCACCCCTTACAGATTCGCGCTGGATCCAAGCAAGGAATCTTGGTCATGGACGGCGGTGAGCAGCACTCGACTGCTGTGACCGCGGACGGTCGCTGTCTTGTCTGGGGCCGAATCGACGGCGGGCACCTTGGGCTCAAGCTGGCGGAGGACCAGCTCAACAACCCAAAGCTGGTCCGGCGAGACGAGCACGATCGGCCACGCATTCTTCTTACCCCGATTCCGGTACCAAACATTGGAGAAGCGGCTTATGTGGCCTGCTCCAGAGGCCACACCGTGTTCGTCAACAAGGAGGGTAAGGCCTACGCGTCTGGCTTTAACGGCCAAATGCAACTCGGAAACGGAAACGACGACGACACAGAGGTAGCGGAGGAAGTCAAGGCGAAGGCGCTCAAGGGCGCCAAGCTCACTTGGTGTGGGACCGGTGGCCAGTTCAGCGTTGTTGCGGGCCCATCGGCGGATATCAAAGATGTAGAATAATTGCATAGCATTGGCGATGAGGTATTGGGTGGCAACATTGGCGGTTAGGCGAACAGGAATGATTTCAATTTGCTATTTGATGTCTCCATAGATAGCTGCATCTGCATCTGCATTATCTGGACGGTGCCATCATAGGTTTACTGCCCCAGTTGGGCTTCAAGACAGGGTATCGAATGCAATTCTGGTGTTTTCCTGACTGCTTTCACCACCCGAAGACCAAGGTACCACGACTTGGTGGGGTGGCATCCATGAGTGACACAACTGGGAGATGAAGCTCTACACAACTTGACTGTGAAAGGCCCGAGGCCGACCACAATCAACTCTATTTCCCGCTTATGCCGGGATTCGGTGGGTTGACACCCGGGACACTGGATCTTGTTTCACCCCTGGATGCCTTGCTGCTATAACGTGATCCCTCTTTTGTTTGACTTCCTCCCACCACCTCGAGTCTCGCTCATCCTCGCGCGCAGGCCTTCCACGTCAGATGCTTCGTCACCGCCGAACACACAGTCGTCGTCGTCTCTGTGTATTACCGGCCGCTTGTTGTTATGAGCAGCCGTCCGGAATTTCGCCGGCTGTAGCGCAGGCTGGATATTCGTGGCCATAGTCTTGGCCTTAGTCGCCCTTCTGCTCGGCCTCCTGTCTTCTAGATCCAGCCAATCAATAGGCGCGTCTACGAAGATGACTTCCCTCTCGGGCCTGTGTGAAATATCGTTGAGTTCAGTATCCTTTTGCTTTTGCGGTCGGTCCGTTTCAGCATACATCAAGACAAAGACGACGAACGCAGAGACGATCAACATGCTGGTGAGGATCGCCGCCAAAGTTATATCGGCGGCCGTGATGGGTTGGAACTGGACCTCCCTGCCTGTCACCGTCTCTCCCACGTCTGGATCGCCCTCGGTCGTGCCGCCGGTGTCGTGCGTGAGTGGCGCGTGGGGAGCGGCTTAGCAGGATGCGCCTCGCCGTGCTCATCACCGACCTCGACGGATGAGTCAATTGGCTCATCCGCCAGCAGGACCATCAGCGCAGAGAGGCCATTCATCTCTTGGCCCACGCCAACCGGCTCATCGTATGCACCAGAGGCCCATTGCATTCCACACATGCGTCCATTGGCCCCTCCGACGCACTGCCGCACCGCCGCTTCAGCACGGGTGCGATACGACCTCGCGTCCAGGGACAAAGCTGTGCGGTGGTTGCCATCCATCTCGCGCCGAAGCCCTTGAATGCGAGCATGTCGTGGGTGCACCCTTCGACGGGGACGTTAGAAATGCCGCCTTCGCACGACGGCTCGAAGGCGATCTTGGTGTCACCGTCGGTACCGCCGATGGGTGGGATGAAGAAGGTGCGCAACATGCTTTCGAGCAGGCCGTTGACCCGTCCTGCCCACAAAAGATTGTGAGTGAATTCGTACATGAACGCGGCACCGTGGGGGAGGACAGCCACGTTGTAGCTGAACTGGGCGTGGTTGATATCCCTACGATCGTGTTGGACGTGGGCGCCATCAAAGACATCGAAAGATTCGCGGTCAATGAGCCCGACCCGCAGCATCCATTCAAAGGTATCGGCCGCGTGATGCGCGTAAGACCCGTCGCCCATGTAACGGGCTAGACGGGCCGCGAGGTTAAAATAGAGACCGTTGCTAATGGAGTTGTTGTAGTCGTAGCCGCCATTGAGCGCGAAGACCTGCCAGCGCAGGCCACCGCCGCCGCAGGAGCTATCCCGGCGGTCCGGCCCCGTTTGCGTCTCGAAGACGGCCTTCAGAAAGGGCGAGCCACTGCGGGTCCTCCGGGGCCGGGTTCTGGAAGTTGGACTGGGCCGCGAGAATTGCCGAAAGCCCCCAGAAGGCTTGGTCGTCGTTTCCCATAAAGGCAGACACGTTTGGTTCCATATAATTCATGTCCGGACCGACCTATGATGTCGTTATAGGTGCTGTCGCCAGTGTACTTCCAGTAGTCAATCATTGTGCCCCAAAGGGCGCCAGCTTCCCACCAGTGGTACTCGGGACCCGAGCCGGACAGGATTCCGGGGGTATGACCCGGGTCTTGACCATGGTAGAAACTCATGACATCTTTGGCCTTGGTGGCAGCAGCCGTTTTAATAGATTCTCAGAGAGGTCAGTACCGTTTCTTCGTGTTCCGGGAAAGAGATGAATACTCACCTCTTGAACCGAAATTGAGATCCATGGCGCCCTTCGCTATGCCCGTCAGAGCGAGAAGTACCGGTAATGTGAAAAGCCACATGATTATGGCAGAATGCGTGGAATACCTAATGCACGACAAAGCTTCTGGAAGTTGGCGAGCCTTTTCTCTGCGTTATCTTCTATATTTCTCAGCCCTGCTTGGACGACCACTGGCGTAGATCGCTGCCACTTGTCGATTCTCTCCGCAGAGTTGTCGTTGATATTTCTCTTCGCAGCTTCGACGAGTTCTGGTAAAGTTCTGCCCGGCAGCGCGTACTCCAGCGCACCATATGCAGCTGTACTTGTAATGAGAGGTGCGCCGATATACTTCCAGCTGAAAGTCAGACGTCCACGAGAAAAGTTTGCTCGCAGGGCTGGAGCACACCCAACGGATGGATTAGAACCGAAGGTTCTCTTGTGCCGGAAGATTTTCTGGTGGAGTCTACTGAGTGTAGGCATATTTGGAGGCTTGATCGAGAATGGGTGCCGGTCAACAGACTTGTGTTCAGTACTTGTGTTCAAGACATGAAGACAGGCCAGGTGAATCTGAGTTTTGAGAATTTGAGCATTGATCAAATTTGGCTGCACTCTGAGCAAGTCAGGTTATAGTACTCGGCTGCAACTTTTAGACAGACAACTTATGTACCTGGTGCCACTAGGTGCGCGGCCGGATACTTCAAGTCGTAATTAGAGACCTCAGCAAGGTCACGTTCGGTCTCACCTCTTCAATGATAGTCAATCACATGGCAGATTTAGCGTGATTCTCAAGACCAGCTGGGCACCTAAGATGCTATTCAAGGCGTGACGCGGGCAGGAGCACTGAAATATTTCTAGGCGGCTGAACCGACACATCCTTGACCTGAATTCTCTTAGTGACAAGATAATCGATCATCCCATCGAGAGGCTCTGGCCCCTAGCTGACCAGGATGCTAGCATCCTCCCAGTGATATCGATGGAGTTCCCGTCTGAGACAAAGAGAGCAACGAAGTAATTGCAAAGAGACTCGGCCCAGAGACCCGACACATTCAGGCTCGATCGAAGGTCACCCCTTACATAGGAGGCAACTGTTTCGGAAAGTGGACAGCATTGCAGGCATCTTCAAATCACTGTGTATGAGCCAGTATCGGTCCATGCAATGCTTGGGGGACCAAACGATGGCGTATTCTCTCAGCTATATTGAGTCTTCCTTCTGATAGATTGTCGTATTATGCAATTTTGTTTTCAAGCACAGCAATTGAAGCTGAACCACTGCTGTGCAGTCCTTCTCTGCAATTCAGAACCTTTAGTGTGTTGGTTGGGTCAACAAAGTAGTATTCTTCAGTTGAATTGTTTGACCCACAATTTTAGAATTTAACCTTAGTTTGAGTCTGTGGGTACCCGGGTACTTGAGCGCAAACAGCAGGTGCGGACAGACAGACAATCAGGGGCCGCTGCAGGAGCGAAGCAAGGAGCCAAAAAAATATGCATAGCCGACCCGTAGGCTAATATTGAAGGTGGCGGCTGATAGGGGGCATTAGTGCACTCTGCATATTCTTAATCTCGCAATCAGCACTTGAGATGCTAGTGCGGCGTGGGTCTTGAAGTGAGCCCTCCCTCTTCCTCTCTCTCTCTCTCTCTCTCTCTCTCTTCCTCTCTCTCTCCCCNCCCCCCCCTCCTCGGTTGACAGCCACAGTCATGCGCACTGAGGCTTTCCAACAGAGTTAAGGTTCACCCGGGGACTCGGCAAGCGAGTCGAAGGCTGTCTCGAATTTGAATCAACTGTGCTTTCACTTTGGCAAGTGTGTCACTGCCGTGGCACGCCAAGGCGCCTAGACAACAAATCCAAGGTGGGCCACTAAAACATGGGGTGAATCCTAATGCCAGAATGCGCAAAGACGGGCCCCGTATTGCTGCTGGTGGCGCCTCGCTTTTTCCGGCACGACCTTGGAACCGCCTGTCTTTTCCACTTTTATCTTCCAACGTCATCCCTCCAATTTTGAATTCTGTCTTTGATCCTCGCACCAGGGGACGGGACCTCTTAAAGCACCTGGATACCTATGCACAGGCGTACCCTCAACTCGGCGGCCAGACATGCGGACAAGTTCGTCATGTCGCTCTGCAGCGTGGAACCCTCGGTGAAGGGCTTCATCCTGCGCCGGCGCGCCCTCATCGGCCTGCTCAGCCTGCTTCTTGGCATATGGACGGTGCGGTGGCTGATGCCAAATGACGGGAGGCCGTTTTGGATGAGCGAGGATCCACACGCACCCGGCACCGGCGACGACACCAGGCAAGCTGTCAAGAGCGGGCGACCCGGCGCCCAGGCGTCGTCACAGCCGTCCGCAGCGGCGCTCCAGACGCCGGACTACCGCGTAGACCTCTCGGATGTGCTGGACGCGCCTTACATAGGCTGGCCACTCAAGAGGGTATGCGACGAGGTTGAGCCGCTCGAGGGCGTGGTGTGGGTGTGCGACAAGAACTGGGGCGGCATGGGCAACATCCGCAACTTTATCCTCAACTGCCTGAGGTACGGCATCGAAGCCGGCGCCACCGGGCTCGTCATGCCCGAGATACACCTGCGAGACCAGGACGACATCACCGACTACATCACCCCGCTCAAGGCCCCATTTCATTACATGTTTGACGAGGCCCACTTCCGCGCCGCCATGGGCGACAACTGCCCGCACATCACCCTCTACAACTCAACGCGCGACGTGCCTTACTTTGACCCCATTGCCGCCGCCGCCACCACCGGCGGACTGGCCATCCCGGAAATCGACCCACGCACTGTGGTGCACGTGCCACAGAAGTGCGATGCTGCCGAGCCCGACCGCCACGTCGACCGCTTCGGCGAGAGGTTCCGGGCCTACATGCGCACCGGAAACACTACCGGCGTCACGGGGACCACGACGCTCCTGCAGCCGCCATCGTCTAACGCGCCGCGGTTGTTCCGCATGGTCGACAAGGACAAGCGGCCTGCACTTCCAGTCATGTGGGCCTGGCCGGTGCACCGCGACGGCGCCGAGTTTGCGAACACGTTCGGCAGCCTGCTGAAATTCAACCCGCGGCTGATGAGGCTGGGACGGCGGGCGCTCGACGGGATGCGCGAGTTCTCGAGGACGATCGGAGACGAGGAAGCCGAGTTCGTCAGGCGCGGCGCGGGCGGCCAACTCGGCCGCCAGGGCCGCGAGGGCAAATTCCTAGGCGTGCACCTGCGCTCCGAGATCGACGCCGAGAAGTTCTGGCCGACGTACGCGGAGCAGCGGGAGGCGTACCTGCGCAAGGCGGCCGACAAGAACCTAACGTCTGTGGCGTACGTGGCGTGCGGCGATGCCGGCCAGATCGCAAGGTTTGGACGCGATGCCCAGGCCCAGCTTGGCATGACGGTGGTCAGCAAGACGGACGTGCTGGCGGGGGCTGACCTGGCGGAGCTGGAGAGCCTGACGTGGGACCAGCAGGCGATCGTGGACTTTATCGTGCTGGCCGGCAGCGACTACTTTGTGGGCAACTCGAGGAGCAGCTTCTCCATCTTCCTCGCGCAGCGGCGGCACCTGCAGACGGACGGGTTGCACACGCGGCAGTACAAGGTGCGCTCTCAAGGCTTCGGGCGGAGCTTTGTCGTCGGCCCAAAAGAACTTTATTTCGACCACTGGTTGTTCATCTGGGATGCTGCATGGCCATGAGATTTGGGCCAAGTCATCCCACAGGCGTTTACGCGGGGNNGGGGGGGGGGGGCAAGGGTTGGCATTTTGTCCTTGTTTCTTTACAGCGTTTTCTCATAGCCCAACTAATAGATAGATCTCGGCCAGCTGCGTGGAGTCATGGTCTCGTTGCAAATGCAAATACCCACGTTGTGCTACTGATCCGGCTGGATTGATGCTGCCTCTGTTGCTCAGACGGGCATCGCAGGCTATGAATGCTCATGTGCTGCTCCCACATACTGTTCTCAGACACCGTCAGCGCCTGTAATTTTCCGGTATGAAAGGGCAGGCGGCGTTCAAGTTCCTGGCCAGAGCGGGCATGAGACCGGCTACAACTCCCGTCTTGAACCCCCGCGCCGGCACCTCCACCTTTCCGGGCAGCCCTTGTGCCCGTGCCGCTCCGGGTATGACGTCCTATATACTCAGCAAGTACTTGGGTATACTCAATAAGACTGCCAGTTGACGCCGTCCCCAACGCCAAGATCCCGAGAAAACAAAATCAACGCTATCAGAAGGTACACAAATAATCGGTGCAAGATGGACACCTCCGAGACTCAACGCACCATCCTCGCGGCGCTGCACCGCAAGTTTATCGACGCCAGCCACATCCTGCACCATCAAGGCGTGCTGGACGCCTACGGCCACCTCTCGGTGCGGCACCCCTTCAACGCCGAGACTTTTATCATGTCACGCAATATGCCACCGGGGACCGTGTCGGGCGCCGATGACTTGATCGAGTACTACGTACGCGACGCAGAGCCTGTGGACCCGGGCGCCGCGGGGAAGGGCTTCGCCGAACGCCACATTCACTCCGAGGTGTACCGCCGCCACGAGGACGTTGACGCGGTGGTACATAGCCATGCCGAGAGCGTGATCCCATACACGATCACGGGGGTGCCTCTCCGGCCATGCTACCATATGGCTGGGTTTTTGGGGCTCGGAACCAAGGGGTGGCCTGAGGTGTACGACGTGGCTGAGCACCTGCTTGAGGGAGACGTTCCGGACATGCTGGTCCGCAGTTCACACCTAGGGGAGCCTCTCGCGGCATGCTTTGATGGTGGTGCCAAGGTAGCGCTCATGAGAGGCCACGGGATGACTATTGTTGCACCGGGGATCGAGGAGGTCGTGTCGCGGTGCGTCTATACTATGAAGAATGCGAGTATTCAGGCCGCTGCCATGGCCATGCAGTCGGCATTCGCGGCCCAGGGTGGTGCACCGGGGCCCGGCAGCCCGAAGTTCCTCGACAACAGGGAATCCGAAGCTGCGACGCAGATGTCTCGGTGGTCTGCCCAGAGACCTTGGAAGCTGTGGGTTAGGGAGGTGGAGGCAAGCGGGCTTTATTTGAACTCTGCTTGAACGTAATTCAGCATCAATGTCACATGAACACCCTTCCTCCAAGTGTCATCACGTCTATTTTCACGCCGCCGGCTTTTGCGACTCTGGCTTTTTCTCCTGCTTCTGAAGCAGAACATCACCTCCCTTGATCGCATGGTACACGCCCCACAGCCCGCGAGTGGGCCACGTCGACTTCACTCTCGTCTTCAACCGGGCCTTGGCCGAGGCACGCTGCGCCGCCTCCTCAGCGTCCAGATCGACCTGGACACTGACCTTTTGGTACACACTGGGGAGGTAGTTTGCCCCGTATTTAGCCCGTACTGCATCGTACGACTCCCGATCATACACCGACCAAAAGTCCTCCTCGGTGTAGTACGTATGAGCGTACAAAGTCTTCCAACCGTCCAGCTCCCGGACCTTGGCTTCCAGCGCCTTGTTCTTGTTGAGGACATCTCGGCGGTCCCATGATATCAATCCCCACACACCAAAGTTCAGAAGATCAGAGTAATGCCGTTCACCCATTTTTGCGTGTAGTCCATGACAGGATCCGGGCGAGTCTCTCCGCGCCTTCAGTGGGCACAGCCAAAGGGGGTATAAGCCGACGTTTGCATCTAGCCATGTCTTGAACTCCTGGCATTTCTGAAACGGTATTCCACAATCCTCTACAGCATCAAGAGTCAGCAATAGAAGAGTTCAAGGGGTAGCTTAATACTAATCAAGCAAAGAGTAGGCCACAAGTTGGCTATAGCCTGTCTTTAAACAGGCTGTCCCTGAAGTCTTTGTTGCATAGACTGAGAACGGAGTATGTTCATTCTTAGAGGGGTAAGGGTTGTATCCAGAAACTGCTTACGTATCATGTAGTAATATGAGAAGTCTGTCTTGGCTTGGGCCTGATTTATGACTCGAGTATACATGAATGGATCGAGGACATAGCGGGTGATGCGGTTGAAGGGAACCTTGAAGTACTGGAAGGCCTGCCGGCCCGTCCAGAAGCCGCCTCGGTCGTAGCGGAAGAGGTAGTCCCAAAGTGGTATGTAGTCGGTGAGGGTGCGCTCTGGAGATTTCAGAAGCTGATTGTAGGCATTCTGTGCATGGAGGTAAAACCACGGGTCACCTCTGCGAGTGAAGCGCCACGGCTTTTGCCCCAAGGGTAAATCATCCATCATGCGGCCGCAGCAAATGACCGATGACTCTGGTGTGAAAGTAATGCCGTCAATGTAGTCATTATCTTTGTTTTCCGTCTCCTTCCTGATCTTCACCAAAGTGTTGTCAAACCCCTTTGACAGGTGATACGTCAGGGCAACGTATTTCTTGGCGTCCATGAGTTGGACCTCGAGCAGAGTCACAACCCCTACGGTCCCAAAAGCCGAAGCTGCACCCCAAAACAAATCTTGCTTCTCAGAGTTTGAGGCCTTCGCCACTTCTCCAGTGGGAAGCACAATCTCGATGCCGTTGATGGTCGCCTCAAACAGGCCGAAGCGGAAGGAGCTGCTCTCACCGGAAGACCCGGAAAAGCCACCGCCGACCGTGATGCTGGGCAGCTCCATCACAACCTGAGGTACAAGGCCTTCTTTCAACGTTGCCGCCACCAGCGCATCCATTGGGACGTTTGGTTCGACTGAAGCCGTCTTCTTCTCCTTGTCAATGGAGAGGACATGGCTAAGCGCGCTGGTGTCGACGATGTTGTCTCTGTTTCGGTCTGATGGCCGCGTGCTAAGACTCGAGCCGTGGTAATTGCGGAATGGTTTCTGTTGCTTGTGAAAGTGCTTCACTCTCTCGGCGACAGCTGCTACTGCAGCGTCGTGTGCGTCCATGACGCCGGCGGGAGGCGCAATGACCAAGTGGCAGATTAGTCTTGTCCGTAAGCGCAGAAAATAGTAGTTCTGCCCAGGGTGCAGCCGATCTGTTCAGAGCTGCCTGGCTGGATATCAAAACATGTTATCTGAAGAAATGATGCCAAATGGCTCTGGTCTGGGAGGGAGACGGAGGGAGTGGACTGACGGTGGGGAACTGAGGTCAGTTTAAGGTTTGGTGCAGCACGAAGGGGCGGATCGCTGCGCCTCCCAGCCTCGCTCTATCCCTGAAGCTGACAGCGGCAGACAAGCCCTAGCCACGTGGACTCGTCATTCTCACAAGTAACTGTCTAAGGTACATACCCAAGTATCTTAGCAAATTATTTGCGGAAGGGCAAGATCGACAATTGCAATTCTCTGATCTCACAAAGATCTCGAAACCTTATCGATTTCCCGCACTCGTCCCTGCAAGTGTAGTCCTTGTGCATGAGATGGCCTGGCCTATACATTGTTGGTCATTCACAACTATTACTTGCTGAGTTTCAGGACACCCGGAAACGCAGTCAAGTCAATTCGAATGGCAATGAATATGAAACAGTCACATCAGCACAGCATGAGAATCTCTGATGTCGCCTGCGCTTCAAGAGCTTAGGAGACATAATTTTGTTTTCACTCCGCAGGCTACCTGGGCACCTGGGCATGTCGATTACCCCGTTCGTTGTGTCTGTCCCGAACTTGCTGTCGGCAAATCATGTTTGTGATCATGGTGAGGCATTCGTTCCTCCAGATGTGTCCCTGTCCCTTTTGACACGTCCATCTCCAAATCCAACTACTTCTTCCTGTGCTCAATCTCAACGGCCCTTACGTACCGCATCATCCTGAAGTCCACCATCCCTCCAAACTGCGTCCCTTGATGCCAGTCAGATCTGTGGTCAAGTTTATTTAGTCGCCTGACCGTGCGCCGCCACTTGTTGATGGTCTTCTAATGGCCTTGGCGGCTCATCTCCCCGCGCTCTTGCACACGTCTCGAACCGCGCTCTGAGAGTTGACCGGGTCGAATCATCCTTCCCTGTGCCAGATCGTGGGTCTCCAACATAGTCCTCAGGTTGGTTTCCAAGCTAGAGATCTCCCGTAGTCTCTCGCTCCCTTCCTCCTGTTCTTTCATGCGGATGTCCATCTGCCGCTCATGCTCCCTGTGCCGACTAAGCCGAGCAGCATCGTCGCGCTGGCGATCCCAGTCGTGCCTCGTGGCGGAGATGTTGTTGTCCATTTCTCCGCTTCAGGCCCCATTGTCAAAGGCAGCTTTCCCCAAGCGGAGGAACAGCTAAGGCAGAATCAGCTGCTTTCCCTCCTTCTAACTCTGCGGATGCAATCCATAATATTGATTTCGCGGCTCCTGCCTGTACTTGATGTTTCCAAAAGTTCGGAGATTCGCACCCGCACAATCAGAGGGTACACCCGCATGAGTATTGCCATATAAGGATGTCGCATACCTAAGTATAAGTCTTATAGGATAATCTCCCATGTGACGACCTCCTACAGGATAACTTTATAAGATATTACGTAAGCAAATAAGCTTACGTAATACTATATTAAATAAGATTTATAAATATATATAATACTTATATAATAAAAATCTCCCTTAATAATAAAATAAAATAAAAGCTCTTTATTTATATAATAAATAAAACTTCTTTTATTAATAACTTATTAATTATAAGGGCTAATTAGCTATAAGCTATATATTTAGTATACTAATACCCTATACTATAATATAACCCTATAATATATACTTATATAATTAGCTTATATAAGTAGGTTTCTAGAACCTTTTATATAGAAGATTTTTATATATATATATATATATACTATATCTCTCCTTCTTCTATACTAGTCTATTTAACTAGTTTTAATAAGGTTCTTTATTATATAATTATTAGCTAATTATTAGCTAATAAATACTACTTAGTTATTAATTAAATAATTCTAGAATATTCTAATTAATATAGAATAAAACTATAAATAAGAGGGTTCTCCCTTTACTATATATACTAGTAGAAGAATAAAAAATACTAAGGAATATTTAAATATATTCTATTACCCTATTATTTATCTTTTATCCCTTATCTCTTATCTATAATTTATTTATTCCCCTATATAATTTAGTAACCTCTAATAGATTATAAGCCTAAATATCTTAACTAACTATAACGACGATATATCTATCCTAACTTATATAACTTATACCTCTATTTTAACCTATAAAAACGACCTAACGGACTATATTCCTCCCGAATTTAACTTTTCGAATATTTATTTCGATAGATTACCGGAAAATATACCGCTACCTACTTAATTTAGCTTAACTCGAATTCTTTTAGCTATTTAACTAATTATATATAACGAATATATTATCGATAGGACCTACTATTACATTTATAATAATATATAATACTAGATTAATACTATTAATCTAATTCCTTTATAGGAAAACTATTATTAACCTTTTATTATTTATTATAAAGATAAAGTTATTATAATCACACCTTATTAATATATATACTATATATATATAAAAACTATATATATATATATATATTATATATTAAAATATAGAAAATTCGAATTATAAAAATACTTATAACTTAAATTATCTTA